>SNQN01001506.1:0-10323 GCA_008642245.1 Bassia scoparia
TGATTATAGAGATGTTATCGAATATTGTCATATTTACCAATTTTGGCAAAACTTGGCTTATCAATTTATTTGATTGCTTTTATAAAATCTCTAATAGTGGATCACTTGTAAAATCATTTACACTTTTTATTAATGAAATTTGAATATTGTCGACTTTAACATAATATAAATTTATTTCGTAATATAGCTTGAATTTATCTACGAGAATTTATAAATATAATAAAGTGGAACGCGGCGCGCGTGCGCGCGCCGTGTCACACTAGTACAATCTAAAAAGGGAATAAGCTTGCTACTGTTCAAATGAACAGTAGAAATAGTAGACGCGGACCCGCTATAAGCCACGTCAGCAGCCCAATCCCAGAGCCCAACACCACTGCAACCCCCAAAAGCCCACTGCCCAGGTTGCCATCCCCCAAGCCCACATCCAATCACCCCTAAAAACCCACACTCGAAGCCCACACCCACAACCCCCAACCCCCAAAAGCCCAAACTCTCATGTTCGTTCGGCATCACGTACACCTCCCCTCACACATACGCTTTGGATCTTAGGAATGGCGTTCAACTCAGGTCCTCCTTCAACCTCGATCTTCTCTGCTCCATGAAGCTCAGAGCTTCAATGGTTGCTACCCTTCTCCCTCTTTCTTGGTTTTCACAGCTCAACAATTGCAACCCATCTCCCTCTTCTTTGATGTTCCCAAATCATTGTATGCTACCATTCTCTCTTCTTTGGGTTTTTTTTTGTTTCGAGTTGGGGTCTGCTATTACGTGCCATCTTCTTGATTTTGCTTTTTAGTTTTTTTTTAATGTAATTGATTGTTTTTTTTGGGTTTTATGGAATTGATCGATTTTGCTTGATTTTTAGGGTTTCGATTATGCCTTTCAAAAGGTCACACCACTTTCTCGATTATGGGTTTCAATTTTGCTTGTTAGATCTTTCGATATTCAATCCTGAACTCTTCACTCCACTTTTCTCACTCTTATAATTCTCTTTTCACTGTAAGTTTCTTTTTTTATCATTCCATTTTATTCCATTTTATTGAAATTCATGTCATTTGTTTACTCATTGTTGATGGGCATTTGTTGATTTAATTGTCATGGGAACATTGGACTAATGTTGGGTTTTTCAGATTTTGTGACACAAATCCCATCCACCGTGAATCGACGCACCACACAAACAACTCATCAGTCCTCCTTCAAGCTCCTGCCTTACTGCTCCAAGAAGTTCAGAGCTCCTATTGTTGCCTCCCTTCTTCCTCTTCCTTGATTTACCCATTCCAAACACTTGCTACCCTTCTCTCTTTTTCTCGGTTTTCCATTTTTAGATGTTGGAGATTTGAAGTTTTTGCGTTTTGAAGGCCAAGATGAACATGGTCGAATCATGGTGAAGATGAAAATTTAAGTGAGTCTTTTAGTTCGATAATCAGTTTTAGTTTTAGTTTGATTTTGTTCGACTGATTTCGTTCTCATAGTTGGGGAATCAGATTTTAATTTTGTTTTCATAGTTAGTGAATCGGTTTTTGATTGGGGTTCTTTGACTTGTTCGTTTGCGTTAATTGCAGCTAAATGTATTTTTTTTCTTGGAACAAATACTTATATAAATTTGCAATTTTGCTGTTGTGTTGCAGAAGAAGTGGCAAATGGTAGACCTCTTCAAGAGATTGGCAGTTTTCAAGTTATTCAGGTAATACTTTTTTCTTTCTTTTTTTCACTTTCTGATTTTAGCTTTGTTAATTTGAGTGACTATGTTTTAGTGATAATGGTGATTTGTAGGAGATTAAAGATGATGACTTTTTGCCAGATATGCCTTGAGAAGAGCTATATAGTTTCTGACAAAGTGGTGTTTGAATTGCATGCTCATTCATTTTGTAGTGATGGGTTTTTATCACCTTGTGTTCTTGTGATTTGGATGAGTTGTTGTAGACTGTAGATGTACTAAATTATTTGATTGTATTCTAAATAAATTCATAGAGCTGTGTTTTGAATGTACTAGAATATTTGGTTAGAAGCTGTTCTTGAGTTCCTCACTTTTGTCATGCTTTTATTTTGAAAATTGCTCCTCTTTCCAAGAATATTTTAGCAGGATTTGGATCTTTACAAGGATGTTATGGCATTCATAAAAAAAATTGTGATAATGACAGTTCAAGAATTTGACCTTTATATTTCTGGCCTGCAGTTGCTTGTATTTTTTCTTTCAATTGAGCTCTACTACCTTAGTTTGGGTGTGACCATGTGATACCTTAGTGCTCTCACTTGGAGGTTTATTGCCATATTACACCTGTAGATGTGTGATTTCTCTAATGAATGAAGGGAAAAGAAGTAGTGCAAAGAAAGATGCCAAACTTGGCATTCAAACTCCCGGCGAACAAAAGGTCTGATTTTATGGTATTTTGTTTCATAAGTATTTTTAGCTGCATTTTCTCACTTGTGGTTCTATTGCTTGTATTAGTTGTATATAGTGTATTTCCTTCCACTTTTTCCAGTCTAATGATGTCGATGGAAACTAAATTATTATATTATAATATCACTTGGATAACTTGTGAAGGTTTTGAACTCATTATTAAGCTGCTTCATCCACATTATTAAGCTTAATAAGTAGCTTTATAACTTAATAAGTCTGAAAGTTAATAATGCTAAGTATGACTCAGAGTACATATTAAAATTTTATTGCAACTATTGCAAGATTATGACTAATTTGTGCTTTGGAAGTACTTGTATTGTTTCTCCTGATGTTTATAAAAAACAAGAGCCAAAAATAGAGTTGTTATGCATTCCACTCTACTGAAATATGATTATATGAAGTGGGATGGTTTTGGATTGTGTCACCTGTCATATGCACACTTTTCAAGTTATATATAAGTTTATGATCTTAATGTTCTTATAGCATGTTGTCGATTTAAAGTTATATATATGCACACTTTTCTTTGTAGGTTCCCATGAATCGCCAAAAATGTTGTCATCTTCTAGGTGGCATGAGTGCTATTAAAACAATGATAATAATAGCTTTGATAGATCCCCGGTTTGGGCTAACCTTGTGAGAAAGCATAAGAATAGAATTCCTTGTCCCAAGGAGGTGAATTTGCATTCATGGTATTCTCTCTTGCAAATAGGTAATTTTGATCTTGGGGTTATCTTATGCTGGGTTATCTTATGCTGAGTTTCCATCTAATTGCCTATATAATAGACAAATTGACAATAACTTTGTAACATCATTCAGGACTACTATATAAATCGTTGATTTTATGTGTTTTTGCATCTGAGTTTTTGTCGGTTTCTATTTGTTTGGTGCTGTTTTTCTTATTTAATCGTGTCAATGGTGCATTTTGAGTTGTTGGCTGTGTTCGTGTGGAATTTGTATTGTTATTTAGGGCTATTCATAGTTTGCTATTGTGTGAACCATTGATCTTCCTCTTGCTACCCTTACATTCATAGTTTTTCCTTTGATTGAGTTCGACTAGCTACAATTATGCTTCAATTAACTCCATTGTGGGCTGAATTCTCTTAGTTTGAGCTAATTAGGTATATTTTTAGCCAGTTACCTATTGTTTTCATTCAAATTAAACTATTAGCTAATAATGATTTTTTGGCATAAAGTATAGTTTTTCCTTTGATTGGGTTCTTAGATTTTCAAGGATTTTATGATGTTAGAACTTAGAAATGCAATGTTAATCATAAGTGGTTGTTATGTTTGCATGTAGATACTAAGCAATGATCTATATTTGCATAACTATATAGGAAATCTTTGGTAGCATTTTCTTTCGAAGCTGTCTGAGTCAATTATTTTTTTGTAGCCTCACAACTCCTTGAACCTTTAATATTCTATACCTACTAGGGCTGAAGTTGCTGCAGTTTTTATGGCCGTTAGGCACGCAGCAAACTAATGCTTTATTAATGATGTCTAGCAAATCAGATTACTGTTGAATTTTGTGAACAAATTTGAATCCTTATCCCCCATTTCTAATATTTATTGCCTTTGTGACTTATTTATATGTACACAAAAATATATATTGTGAAGATTTGATGAAATTTATAAAATATTTGATTTAGTACCAATTAAATTATATGAGAGAATATGATAGTTTTTTCTTACTGTGATAACTTGACATCAAATTAGGTTGTGTGTGAACTGTGAATTGTCACTAAGTGTTGAATTATTGTATTACAAAGTTGAGTCGATCATGAAATGAGATAATTATAGTCCTTATTTTTTGTTCTATTTGAATTTAGAGGATTCTGTGCAGGATTATTTCAGCAATATTTGATGTTTCTTTTCAGAAACTTAGGTCTTGGGTTGTGTGCAGGGAATAGAGCAGATTGACCTGCAGCAGCTAGGCAGGTGCAGCAGTACCAACGTATACAACAGCAGCTCAACCAAGACCGCAACAACAGGGTACAAAACCTGCAGGGTTTGTGATGGCTGTCAAGGCAGTGTAGGAGCAGCACCAGTCCTGGCCGACTAAAAATTGTCGAATTCGACCGACAAAAAGCTCGGGTTATAAATGTGGTAGAAGAGCATAACAATCTCTTTTCAATGATATTTTGTAACAAACTTTCTACTTCACATATCATATTTTTGTTGGACAAAACAAATTATATTTTTGTTTAACAGAACAAATTATATTTTTGTTGCAAGTATCTTTCAGGCATCGGTCTTACTCACATAGTACCAACTCCATTAGAGGAGTTTCATTATTTTAGCTCTGATCTAGCTTTTTTGTTTATCATATTTAGTTCATACTTGATATATTTTTTGTTGATCGTGAAGTTCGCCCTGTCGTTTGCCTTCTTGCAACAAAGATGTTTCAATCACTATCTTGATCTTTCGTAATTCTTATCAGTGTAGGTCAGCAAAGTCTAATTTAAAGTTAATTGTAGCAAATATAATGTTCAAATATAAATTTGATTACGAGGTCAGTTCTTCAGCATTTAAAAACAAGGTTTTGTACTTTCTCTTTTAATATCTTTTTTTGTAAAGAATTGAGTCCTTTCATACCGGCCTTGCTTGTTTACCCATATAGAGCTTTTCAGTTATAATGAGTTTAGGAAATTTGGTTTCATCTTTGGAGTTGTCCAGTTAATTCGCTTTAGTAATGTATTTTAAGAAAGCATTTACATCCATTGTATATATTTGAACATGACGATGCAAAGCATAAGATCGATGCTTTCTACTGGTTACAGTGCAAGTTCTTCAAATGTTCATTGCCTTTTTGTTGGCTTTTCCTTGTAACTAGTTGCCTTTGTTTTTCTATGGTGCCACTATTCATTTAGTTTTATTCTTCAAACCTTAGTCCAATTTACCTTTTTATTTTTGAGAGTTTCGTATGCCCCGAATACTTTTTCAAATTTATTTTAATTCATCTTGCAAGTGTGGCTTAACCTACGCAATTTTCTCTTTTAGATTTCTGGTGATGATTTCTTGGATTTCGAAAAGATGTGACGAATTGATGGATAGGCCAACAGTTCGTCAATGCTGAGTCTTGTTGAGTTCGTTACTGTGTATATGTGAGATCAGTGGGTGAGACGTTCTGTGCTTCCAAGGCTTAGGCTTGAGTTTACTATGACTCTGTTGATATCTCATTTGAGTTCCTTCTGCTTCCTCTTAGCATGTTGCTTCCTCCTTTGCGGATCAGGTTGAGGAATTCAGTTGTTGAACTTCCTGATGCTATGGATGTCTTTGGTTGCTTACTGGGATTCCTCATCTGGGTCAGTTTGATTAATCTTTCAAATTGTTGTATCGAGTTCCTGATTTTCAAGTGTGTTGTCAGTTTCATCAATATTACATGTATGCTTTCTCAAACATAGAGTTTTTTGTTATATCTCTAAAGCTTTGCTATGATTTGAGTACGAGAACATACGGCTTTCTATCACTTCTTTTCATCGAGTTTCCTAAGTTTCTTTATATTTTTTGTTGACAACACCTGCATCCAAATGTTTTTAGATGGTGAGAGTATTAGGTTTGCCTACTTTGTTATTTTTGGTGTCTGTTAATTATAGGTCTAAGTAACTTATATGATTGACTTGGTATATATATGGCTTAGCCCAGATAGTTTCTTCCAAGACCTGGTCTATAAGATAGTCCTGGCCTTATTTCCAGAGTTCCGTTCTTCCTTCACACACTGTTTTGGTTGTGGTTGTCCTTGGAGTCTGTATGAATTTATGCTTCATGCATTATCCTGCCTAGGTACCTGCATCAAACGTTTGAGTTTTCAAATTTGTTCCTGATAGCTGAGCCTAATACTGTATACTTATTTGATCCGATGATTTTTGTATCCTTTATGCTATAAATACAATTCATGAAGTTTTTTCTTTGCGTTTGACAGATATTACAAGTGAATCTTAGAATGTCATTACAATACAAGAATGCTCTTCTTCCCACTTAGACTATGGATTTTATAAGACCAAATCATATGAATTAGTTCTAATGTTTGGTTGTAGTTATCATGGTTTTTGATGAAAAAGATGACTTTTTATTGATTCCCCTCAAATGCATACAATATATTTTCCAAGGACTTGGACTTGGGAGACAATACAAGTTTTTGAAATGTGTGTTCTGTGTGTGAGAAGTAGCATGACCAAAAGTTTGCCTCACAATAATAATCATCCTCATACCTGAGACAAGTGATTTGTTTTGTGGACGTATTGATCCTGTATTAGTGTTTCTTTTAATTTTCTCAGACTGAGTCCGTTTATTGTTATTATTTTGTGTTTTCTGTTGTTGAAGTTGCTCGTGTTAGTTTATCACAAATCAGCAAAACGTTAAGATTATGTTTAAACCCCTCGACTAAAAAATAGTTATTATACAGTGGGGAAGCTTGATACAACCTTTACCTTTAGGTGATTTATCTCACTTTCTTTGTTATCTCAAAGTCCAGTTCACCTACCTGTAGGAATTCTAGTGAGAGAAATAGATTTTCCTGGTTATGTGCTTGAACATCTTGTGAGGTATCCATGGAGTTGTCTCCCCCTCAACTAGGATCCTGAATAGACTTAGGGTTAAGTACAGGAACTTGGGTTTTTCTCGGGTTCTTTGAAGATGGAGCAATCTTGTTTCTTTACCAAACTGTTAACATTGTGTCTTACTATTTTGTTCTTGTTGCAGTCTGGTTCGTAATGGGACCAGTCTGCCACGAAAGTGAATTGTATTGTAGGTAAGCATATTTTTCTTCTTTCTTTTTCGTTTGACGTGATACTTTATAGTCTTCTAGTTCTTTTGGTTTGAGATTCATCCGTTGGCACTGTAGGTACATGTCGTCAGTTGTACTCAGTAGCTTCGTTTCGTGCCGTCAGTTCTTCTCAACTTTTGGCTTATCAATTTAATATGTTCCTAAGTTCCATTCTTGAGTTTTTCCTCATCTTTGTTGAAAGATATGTTGGAGGAACTTGGCGCATTTCATATCTTACAATGCTTGTATTGAGTCAATTCAAATTTAACATATATGTTATCATTTTGATCTTTTCCTAGTTCTTCAAGAGACGGTTCCTTTCCGAAGTTAATGATTTTTCCCTAAATCAGTCCGTTGATTTTCAAGGTCAGGCATGTGTTCTCGGGCTATATATGCTGTTTAGTTTCGTTAGCTTTTAGTTACTATTTCCATATGCTATAAGACCCAACTAAAATCACTAAAGCTGATTTAGAGAAAGTCTAAGTTTTTGGGGATTAGGTAATTACCTTCGAGATTGAGCTTTTCAGTGCTTTGCTAAGACGCGGTTTCACTTCATTATGATCTCTTCTCTCATCAGTCTCTGGTCTACATGTCATCATGCTTCCTGTATAATCAATCTTGTTAAGGAGTTTCTGTTCCTTTTTGTTTCTTGGTGCTTCCCTTTGCCTTTTCATTATGGCACGGACAGTTTTTAATCATGATCAGAACGACCACATGCGTATGATGGGTTGTTCGATCTTGGATGGTTATTCTAGCTTTTCGTTAACAAAATTTTAGAATTTTTATGGTTGAAAAACGTTAATTGTTTCAACATGGCAGCCCTAGTCATAAGCTCGATTTTTTTAGTCCTATATCGGTTGAGTGCATAGTTCCTTGTTAATGGGTTTTTCATAGAATTGCTTGATGTTGAGTGCATATGGGTCTGAGAGAACCACAGAGACTGGTTTCTCATATTACTAGTGAATTATTTGGTTTCTTAAAGGCAGTGATCTTGGTCTCATTTTTTTCTTAGAGGAGACTCGAGGGACTTCTACCTGTTTCATATGGATGTTCTTTCCAAGTGAACCTATTCTTTAACTATTTATTAGTAGGTGAGTATCGTGTTTTGATAGTTTTCTTTTGGTATCATTGTAATCTTCTGTATTTGACATTAGAGTCAATTGTGTGGATCTCTTTACTTTATTTGTACTTATGAGTGTTTGAGTTAAATCTCAAATTCTCTTGAGTTTTGCACCATGATGTCGATTGATGTTTTATGTGGTCAAGTCTACGTAGAGTTTCGCCAGGTTATTAATGTTCCTACTTTATAGTCATCTTTGTCATATAGTGATGGTTTAGAGGTATTATACTGTTCGCGTAGTTTTCTGGTGACATACAAATCACAGCTTCAATGATTATAATGATATCTTTCAGATATTGATGAAGACTTATCCTATCATCTTCTTTTTCCGAAGTTTAGGGAAAATAGAATTTCTTAATGTGTGAGGATTGGGTTGATGTAACATTTTGAGTTTTCGTGATCGTTATCTTGAGTTTTATTGTTCAGCAATTGCCTCGGCAGGGTTTTCTTGTTTTATGCGAGGGAACTTGCTTGATACATTGTTGGATCTACTGATGTACAGAGGAGGGAAGTGAATTGTATAGTAGAGGAATTTAAGCTTGTTGTAAGTTAAAAATTAGAAAGCAAGAATACATGAATGCAAGTTTCTTAAAGAAACTCTCACTTGAATCGGTCAAGAAGATAAAATCTGTGTAGTGATTTACACAAGGATTCTTTTAGATTTTCATTTCGATTTACACCTAATACTTAGACTCTTTCAGTTCTCATCGAGACTTCGAAAGCCTCTCATCAACCCTCTGTGATCGAGCATTACTCTTGAGCTCTACTCTCTACAAGCTCTCTGAATTTACTCTGAACAAGCCTTTGAGATACAGCGACTCAATCCTTAATAGTACAACTCTACTTGAGCATATCACTCTTGTTGTAGCAACTGATTTGGCATTGTGTGTGTTGTACCATTTTTTTTGTTTGTCTTCAGTGTTGTAGTAAAAACGATGTATTTTTTCTGTATTTATGATGAGGTTTTGTTGGTGGAGATTAAGCTTAGTCTAGCATTGACTTGCTTACTATTAGGAGTGGTGTCTTAGTGGATTGATGGAATCCAATCCCGGTTCTGATCATGTAGATTGTTTATAGTTTCCTGTAATTCTACGTTTTTGTGCTTATACGTTTTACTGCTTCTTATTTTTCAACAGTTGAGGATATTTTTCCAAATTCTTTTAATTTTGTTTTCATGCATAAGAATATAAACTATTTCTAATCTATTTTTAAAAAGTATCAATCTGGTAAAATAAGTTTAAAAAATTTATTCAAAAACTCTAATTTATTAAGTTTTATTTTATTCATAAAGCTATCCTTTTTATCATTTTATTTTATATCATAATAAAATCAATTTTAATCTAATTATATATTTTATTGGCCAACCTTAATTGTTTATTGCAAATTTTACATTATAGCTTAACCATAAATCCGTTGTATTGATTTACCTGATGTAAATCGTGCGCAGGTAGTAATTTCGAGCGCTTAAGTTTCTAGGTGACTCGAGTTCTTGCTTCTGGTTTCTTGCTTGAACTTTTCAGTTTAATAGCCACGGTATACTGGCGCGTTGTATCTCCTTTCGAATGAAAACGAGACTGGCATTACCATCCATAGGCTTAAACTTGTATCCTTGTGAGAGAGGTGACATTTCTAAACAAAAAAATATATACTAACTACGTTTGTAATTATGTGTTGTTCATTCATCATAGGGTGTTCAAGTAGATTACACTAATGATGGTTTTTTTTCGTTACTGATTTTCTTTTATATACTATTTTGTTATTTTAGAATTTTGCGAGGGTTGAATTTGAATCGGTTTTTTGAATTTTTGTTGTTTGTTTTTTTTTGTTGTTGTTGTGATGTGTTCTAGTTGTAATTGTTGATTTTCTATGTTATTCATTGTTGTTACTTCCCTTTAATTTTGAAGATCCCTGTAGTTATCTTTTATACTGCTTCATGCATTGTTTGTTATAATTATATATCTTGTATCACATTCGATGAAATTACACAATTGAATATTCAATAATCTATTGTCATTACTTACGAATGATAGACCCCAACATGGT
>SNQN01001506.1:10348-26917 GCA_008642245.1 Bassia scoparia
CCACATGACTATATTTATAACTATACATTGATAATTATTTACAAGATTCTCTTCACTTGTGAATAGTAAAATAAACGGGTGTGGCATGAATTTCATGGAACAGAGGGAGTAGTTACTTTTGTTAAATACATTGATATATATTGGTTACTTTCTGTTCGTTTGATTGTTTTTTGTATCTTGTTGTTTGTTTATGCTCTTTTGTTGTTTATTTGTTGTAATTACTTATTTAGAATACAAAATTACTTTTTGTTAGTTGCTACTTTTTTGAGAATTAAAAAATTACTCTTTCTGTCCTGTAGTTAATTAGAGTTGTAGTTAATTAGTTTTTTAGAATTAATAGTTTTTTTAATAATGTTTTTGATTTTATTCATAGTTATTAGTTACTTATGCTTTGTTTGTAGTTACTTTTTATGTTATTTATAGTTACTTGTGCTTTGTGTATAGTTACTTTTAGTTATGCTTTTTTTAATAAGCGATTTCTACTTTATTTTTTTTGTTATTATTTTTTTAGGTGATAAAGATGATAACAATGGTGGTTGTAACCAAATGTTGATACTGGCGCTGGTTCTGGTTCTAGTATTCATGATAGAATTGAATTTTGTGGTGGTTTTGGTGACAAGAAGATGATGTTAAACATTGGTCTAAACACGTAGATGAGAGTTCTCATGGTTGTAGTACTACTGGTGATGCTAATACTGTTGGCGATGTTCGTGTTGCTGGTTCCAAGTATACTAGTGATGGTGCTGGTGGAGCCTCTAAAGGATTGAAATATGAGAAGAAAACTATGGTTATTGATGATGATGATGTTTCGGAGCTGGTTCCTGATGAGAGTATTCTTCCACTTGCTTCTAGTTTTGCCTTGGAGATTTTATTAGGATAACTAAGATGCGAATAAGCGATGAAAGAATTTTACGTGTGTGACGTAAATATGTAAAGAAGAACATAAAAATTGAAGGTGTTGTTACTGAGGAGGATTTCTTAACTGATTAAGATGGACATGACTCTTCTAATGTCCCTTTGACTAAGAAAAAGGGTGAATCAAAATGGATTCATAGGGTTAGTAAAGGAAGTAAATAACAGGAGACTCATGTTGATGAGAATATTGATAACCTTGATTTTGATCTTGATCGTGAATTTCAAATGGTTTGGGTATTGTTTTCTTAAGAGTTAGTTTCTAAGGATGTTGTTATCTCTTAAACTAATGTGAATATGAATGATCTGATTGGGAAGGATTCTACGAAACAAAAGCATATTACACATTCTCCGAAAATGTAAATGTTGTCAAAGTTTGATGTAATCGTATGATGTAATAATTTCTTGAGATGTAATTGCCTGATCTATTATTAAATCACAAAGTGAATCACTTTCGATGCTCTTTCTTCCTTAGCCATTAAGTTATAAGCTCGTGTTGGTTTGTGCCCAACTGAAAGCATTAATTCAATTACTTCACCTTTTTCTTCAGTAATTTTTCTGTGCATGTGTTCGTGCTCTTCCCTTGATAGCTTAGGGTTKTGAGTTGGGATTTGGTCATCGGCTTCCTAGGTGCCATGTTGATTGATTTTAGCTCTTATGTAAGCTTTGCATCCAATTCTTATCATTTCCACTTTTATTTCTTTTTCCTTGGGTATACCTTGTTGATGCTTATTTGGTTGATGATTCCTGTGTTGGAGTTGTTACTTTGATGTTGAATATAGGAGATTGATTTTTTTTGGAACAACGAAACCCTTGTCTATTACATAAGAAAAACTTTTCTTTGAGTTTTCTATTTTTTCCTTGTGTATACCTTGTTAATGACTTTTTTTAACCCCAAATCCTATTGCCTTTGAATGCCTAACATAAGCTTCATTAATTTCTTCCTTTGTGCTAGCAGTGAAACCAATCATGCTACCACTACAATCTTCTGTTTTTTTCTACTAAGTCATGTATTTCACTTTGTTCAGGTTGATGAATTTGATGTTGTGAGTGGTTTCGTTGAGGTTCCTCATCTCATAATGAATCCAGTTGATTCAATGTCCCATCTTCATGTTCACTAGCAACTATAAAGGTAAGTAGAATTTGTTAATGTATTGAGTTAGAAAAAGTAACTAGATTTTGTAAAAAAGTAACTTCAAGTTTAGCAACAATTGTAAATTATGTAGCATGTTTATTATAGTTAAATTCTAAAAAGTAACTCAATGTTTGAAAACAGTAACTAAATTTATCAGAAAAGTAACTTCATGTTTTGCAATAATTGTGAAGTTATGTAGCATGCTTGTTAATGTAATAAATTTGAAAAAAGTAACACGATTTTTGAAAGATGTAACTACAAGTATTAGAAGAGTCGCCGAAAAATATAGATAATATAAGTACATGTATTGGAAAAGTGTTTATAAATTAGAGTTGAATTTTGCTTTGTTTTTTAGTTACTTATGTTAGGTTATAAGTTGACATGTATTGAATTTGTGTTATAAGCTGGCATGCTGACATGTTGGTTATTTATGTATATCACTTGTTACTACTAATTCACCATTTCATTTTTTTACTTACGTACCTTTTCATTTCTCTCTCTAACTTTTTATTCTAGATTTTTCCCTCTACTTCTTCTTCTTCTTTCATTTCTCTCTCTTCATTTTTCTCATCTCTCTCTCTTCTTCTTCTTCTTTATTCTTTTCTGTTTTACTTTTTCTAGTTTTTTCCGAAATTTGAATTTTGGATTTGTTTTCTTCCCTTCATCTTTCTTGTTTTCTTCCTTTTTGTTTTACTTCCTTTAATTATTTTTGTTTGAAATTTGAATTTCGATTTTGTTTTCTTTTCTTCTTATTTATTGTTTTCTATTTTATTTCTTCCAACTTTGCTTTCAAATTTGACATACAAAGAGGTCTACTCTTAATTAATTAAGAATAGTTCACATGCAAAGAGATATACTTCGAGTTAAAGAATACTTCACATGCAAATAGATCTAGCTTGAAATGCTTTTTACTTCTAATTTTTCAAGATCTAAAGGTATGTATTTACTTTCCTTTGGATGTGTTGTTATTTTTATACATGAGTAGTATTTTGTTAGTGTTTTACTTTTTTTTTGCTCTTCTGAACTTGTGGACTATTAAGTATGTGTTGTTTTGTTTGATTTTTAGCTCATCCTAGTTGCTTTTTAGTCTATGTGAGTTACTTTTTGGAGTATCAAGTTACTTTGTAGAAAAGTAACCACGGAACATGTAACTGTATAATAGCTAAAGTATAACTACATATTATAATTTTAGAAAAGTAGCAATAAAATAGGTAAAAAGTTGAAAATGCAAGTGATACTAAATAGGGGGTGAATTAAGTATACGTCAAGTGTTGTTAATATTCGATTAATCGTTCTGTACGCAGCGGAATTAAAAAATAAACAACACAATGATTTAACGAGGTTCGAMTTCTAATAAGTCTACGTCCTCCACTCACTCACTCTTTATTAATTAACTACAATTAACAAAAGAATGCACTCAATCACTTAGTGCACCTATGCACAAAATAATTCCCCAACATTCAACTATGGACGTTTACCTAACTACTAGCTATAATAGTTTTATGAAGCAGTTCCCAGGAACTTGAACTATCTATATGCTCAAATACAAACATTTGTTTCTCGAACAAAACAACCCAGAAACTTAAATGAGGGTAAATTATGCTCAATGTGATATTAGGGTCTTTGCTTGGTTAAACACGAGAGAGAGAGTGTATGCTTTTGCCCAGGGTTTTCAAATTTTGCGGAAAACCTCTACATATTTGTTTGAGTGGGAATCCTTAAATAAGCCTTTGACAAGAATATAGAAATATATTATGTGAACATAATTTCCTTGGTTATGAAGATAATAACATGAAAAATAAATTAGAGGAGAAAAACAAAGAAAAACATAGAACGAGCTAATAGTAAACTACTAATTTCATTAGTTAAGCGAATTAGGTAGCTCAAACAACATTCTAGGGATGTTGATGCTACCGATTGTTCCTACAAAGTACTAAAAACTAATAGTCTTAATTAAAGTTATCGCAGACCAATAACAAACCAAATTGTCTTTGTAATTTGGAAAAGGGGAAACCAGAATAGAGTTCAATATAAAGAGCAGTTAGYAGCAATAKATAAGCAGAATAAAGAACGAAATTAATTATCTCCAKAGTCATGTTCAGTCTCATCTTCCTCCACTACCTCAAGTGTCTCTAAAGCTTCTCCTTCATTTTCCTTGGCCTCTTCTTCTTCTTGCTCTTCTAGGACCAGTTCTTTTTCTTCCTCTTCAACAGTAGAAGATGATGCCTCCTTTTCTATATAATCCTCTTTTGACTATATTCTTGCATGGTCAAGTTTTTCCTCAACCCTCTTGTAGGATTCCCGAAGTGCTGAGCAAAGTGACGTAACATTTTTCATCATTTCCTACTTCATCTTATTTATCTCAATAAGTTAATGAACTAAAGCATATGATGCCTAAACTAATTCGGTATTGGTCCTTCTAATTGCTGCATCACCCTTAGATCTATCATTCATCCTACGAACACCACCTGCATACGTCATACACTTAAGACCAATGATTTTGTTTGTGAGGTAAGACAATATGCCATAGTCTCCCACCATACGAACCTTCCATTGCTTCAACAATAAGTTCAGCCATCCTCCGTAGGGTAGCGCATGGTTGGCTTTCTCAACACAACATATCATGTGGCTAAGCATCATTGCAAAGAGGTTGAAAGGGATGTGTTCTATAAGACAGTAAGTGAGAACACTATACATCAACCATACACTCATACGACCTTGAGCTCTTGGAACACAGTCTTTCAGGAAGTTATATGGAAAATCCTAATGATTGGCTCCATGASTTGGCCAATGTTATACCCTTGTTTAGCATCAGGAAAACTAGTAAACACCCTAGTTTGGATCTGTTTTGCTGTGACTCCCTTATATTTTAGCCAACTTGCCCTTCTATATACATCAAGAACCTTGTTTGGGACTTTCAAAGTCTCTGCTAATTTTCCTTAGACACATTAAGTGGAATACCCTAAACAAAGGCAAAGTATGACCTATGATCCTTAGTATGTAAGTGTTCATAAAACTCTTCAACGAAAGGAATAAACACATCTTATTTAGGACTTGCTAGATGGGGATGTATGAATAGTTCAAATACGGAAAGATGGTACCGACATGTAATTGCCCGAAATAGTACTAGACATAATCAACATCTTAATTAGCTAGAAATTTCTAGTTTTTCCACYAGATCCAATCGGCTAAAGATAAAGTCATAATACAAGGGGGGCATGATGATCCTCTCCTATATATAGTTATAGCTTCTGCAAAGAACCAACTATGTTAAATTCCGAGTAGTGAATCAAAGAGACCTGTTGCTGTGTGGATTGGTCCCTTGAGGGTGCACTGGAAATGGAAGCAAATGATGGGGTAGGGTGGAAGAATAGGAYAAATCCTATGGTGGGTCAAGAATAACAGTCGTGCTAGGTGTGTGGTCTACAAGACCAATGGCCTAAAAGGTCTAGTGAAAGAGTGGGTTCCTACAAAAAGTCGTGAAAGTAAGGTTAGGGAGATAGCAAAAGTTCCTCACACTAGCTCTCCAGCTATAACGGCTAAGTCAAGATGAACGTGCTTACTCGCGATCACACAGTTCAAGAAAAAATGCCCGTGGCATAAGGTCCTTGCTATCATCGTAGTATATCCTCTAATCATGGAATGGACCGATAAAGTTGGGTCATGCTAAAGTTGACCAAGACTAAGCATTATCCGATACCTAGCATTTACTCGTGAACCATCCGTATAAGGATGACAACTAGATAATAAAGTGTGTGCAACTCTTTCAAACAACGCTTAGAAAGCTCCACTTTAGCTTGAATTGAATATCTTAGCATTCAATGGAGTAAATGAATAGTTRCATGGTGTATCATGGAGGCATATATAAGTATTATGCTACTCATAACTAGGCATGTGGGTGATGCTTCGTAAAAAAAATACCCAACATTCAATCCATGGTTTGCGCCCGTAGCGTTAAAGATGGACTTGGTTGTGACACAACCAAAAAACTCATTCAATCTAGTCTAAGTGATGTTGTGACTTCTTCCGAACATCTAGAAGGAAATGTTGTGCTCTTGTATGTCATCAATAGTAAAAGTCTTATCGTAAGTATAAATAGTGTTGACCACTAGGTCTGGATAGCTCAACCCCTTCAATTCTCCAGGTTGACGAAATTTAGGAGGCCAAAGTTAGTCGCAAGTTCTCTGAACTAGTCATCAACCCCAAAAGTACACATTTTMCCTTGGTGATAATACAGTGTCCCCCTAATTTGGCGAAGCTAAAGGTTTGGCAAGAAATTCTATTTGGACTTCGGAACCTTAAGAGGCAAAGGCATGTCCAAATCCTCTTCATGAGTTTGAGAATATTTGCAGTCCCTTTCTCATTTAGTTCTTGGAAGCCATTGAAAAATTTACAAAATAAATAAATCAATTCAAGGCGGATAACCTAAGTTCGAATGCAGATCAAACAAACGACACAGCAAAAAGAGCATAAAAGTAGGTAAAAACTAGAAAAACGAGCCTAGAAAAAAAACCTAGGGTCAAACTGAATAGCTCGATCCCTGAACCAACGATAGATCAAAGGGCCTAAATCTAATTGCCCTGACCCAAATTACACGTAACTAAACAGAGCACTTACGAAAAATAATAAACAATTCATAATTATGCAAGTTAGGGAAGTTCAAGTTAGTTTGTAAGAATTCACAATTAACAAATCTGAGACACAATATCAATTCAAGAACAAAACCACAATTACAAGTATTACACTATCAAAGATTAAACTTGAAATTTAACTCAAATAAAAAGGAATTTAGAAATACCTTGATGGAGTGTGAATTTACAATTCCAAATAACTCTCCAATTTTCTAGTCAGACAAACAAGAATCCAAGATAATCCGAGTAAAGCGCAAAATAACACGTTGAAGTGTTCGTATACCCAAAATTGACCAAAACCAGAAAAAATGTCCCTAATCTCTCATACAAGACAAGCCAAAAACTCTTAAAAATTTGAAATAAAATAAATTTCAAAGTAGAAACAAGTAATGTGAGGAATTGTGTGTTTTGTGTGACTTGGTGAAGATTTTAGAGTATGAATGAAGTGTAGTATGAATGACATGTGAGTGAAGAGTGTAATGGCCATAAAAAAGGAAGAGGAAAGAAATGTGAAACACAAAACTAATGTTCCTTTCATATTCTAATCGTAATAAATCGATAGAGTACAGCGCTACTAATGTACTTTTAATTGTTCATATGGGTGTTTAAGGTAGTGCCAATTAACTTTTAGTAGTACTTGCAAGCTTCTACTACCTTAGTGGCCCAGTAGCGGCTCTATCAGCGCCTAGGATCATTCGCTACAACTCTTTTGTAGGAGTACCTAATCAGGCAGCTGTACGACCGCAACTAAAATTAGTCGACGCTAACTTTCGGCCTTAATCAAAATGGATTTTTTTGATGATAGGAATGGACCACTTCATACAATAGAATTGCCCGCGAAGCTTTTTTTTCATAGTTTTTCCTTTTCAACACCAAATTCCAACTTTGTAGTAGCAAAAACAAGCCTTTCAAAGACACTAAATGCTAACCACCATCCTAAAAAAACGCCTAAGCAATAATAAAATAATGAAAAGAAAACTACAAATGATCAAGTATAGTTGCCTCCCACAAAGCACTTATTTAATGCTCTTGAGCGGATGCATTATTTCTAATTGAGGCTAATGGTTACTACTTAAGACATCAAAACATTCCAATGTAATGAGATTTGTTGGCCTCTAAGTGCTCTACTTCAATGTAGAGTTCAAGGTTTGCCATTACTTGGAATGCTCACCCCCAATTCTTGTTTGTATATTGCGCCATATGTTGGGAAAACCCAAACCAAGAAGATCGCTCAACTCGAGACTTAACTTTTAAAAGATCTCTTAAACGAAATTTTACATGAAGACCTGTCCCTCTTCTGAACTTGCCGATAGAGAATCTCGCATTGTTCATGATTATACTTGGTTCGTCTTAAATTTTTGCGTTCTCATTACACATATTTCTATTATTTCCTCCAAGCGATGAAGGTCAAGTACCTCTTCCATCGCAACATTATGATACTAAATTGAGCTCTTGATGCTCATAGGCTCAACTTGGCCGAAGTTTTTAGATGTAGAAAGATTCAACTTATGTTTCACCAATATGGCATTAAAGCTATGGTGATAGACGCTTTTTCAAAGTGTATCCTCAACCATCAACTATATGATTGCCTTGCGACCCCATGATATTTAAAAATTACCTCTAAGGAAAACTTTTGCCACCATTTTTTGAATCATTTGGTGGCAATGCAACGGCTTACCCACTAAACATAATCAACGTCAAACCAATTATGTATTGTTGCGCGATATCACCGAGGACAGGGCCCAATGAAATGAATGCCCACAAAAAAAAATCTCGTTATATTATCAAGATGTATCTCAAAGGCATTATCTCTTGCCTTTAGATATTTACAGTGGTGCGTTACCTGAAATAAGCTTTACCACCATACCAAAATCCTTGATACATAGTTCGTCTATGTGAAATCGAATAGGATTTGCACATTTTGTCGGCACCATATAGTCTCACAAGGCGAAGAGAAACACATTTTATTACATTCTCATCTAATTATTTGAAAAAGGCCATCAACTCCCCTCTTGAAGATCAAGCGATCATCCAAATAGAATTCTTAACATCGTTCATGACTCGTTTCGTTGTAGGTCCAATTCGTAAGAATGACCTCATTCACAAATAGTTTAGCATAGTCATTGTACCATGGTAATAAAAGTAGTGATATAGAAAAGCCAATAATCATGAATGAATCATTAATGAATGAATTCATCATCTATGATTAAATGGCAATCTAGAGAGATTATCATGACCACATATTGACCCCCTTTGCTCTGATCTCAATATCAAACTCTTGTAGCAACAAGCCATTGAAGTAGTCTCGATTTAGCATCTTTCTTTAGATAAATATATTTCATGTCGCATGATCGGTATAGACTATGAATTTGAACCCGACCTAGTAGGAATGAATTTTTCGATGCCATGGATAATGCCAAAAACTCTTCTCGTGGTGCATAGTTGTTTATGCCTCATCGCTATGTTTTAATTGTGTAGTATATTAATACAACTTGCTTTCTTTCCTTGCCATATAATAGAACCACTAAAAATACAAGAATCATACATTTGCTTCAAAACTCTCAAGTTTCTATCTGGGGACATTGGATATAGGAGAAGAGATAAGTGTCGACTACAATGCTCAAATGCAACAAGGCAATCATTAGAAAATACAAATGGCTTACCTTATGCAAGGTGTATGGAGGCTTGTACACGTCTGAAATCTTTAATAAAACCAAAGGAAAACCTCGTATGTATAAACAAAATGGTATTTTATGAGTGCTTTGTTAAGTTTTTCGCACATCAATGCACTACACCAACCCGTTACCGAACTTGTAGAGATTTCTTCTCGTTGTCATTTTTATGATGTCATGCCACCATACTTAGGAACTACTTGAACTGGCTAACTCATCGACTATCGGTGATTGGGTAGACTACTGTTTTATTGATAGTAGCTACTCCAAACGGGCGTTCGGGGCGTCACTAGCGTCACCTCAGCCCCGGGGTCGACCACCTGATGATGACTTTGTTTTGCTAGAATTGATTCTTGCTTTTGCATATTGAGTATGCATGGAGTGTGTGTATTATCTTGAAACGAATAAAAGAAGTCGCCACTGCACTCCTTCACGGACTGCGGAACCCGGTTTAAGCCTTGTCAACTGCATAAAGCAAGCAAAGACTCCATATTCTGTCGTGCATTAAAGCCCATGATTAGGGGACAAGTAAGGGAAAGTAGTGCACAACACCTCCTACATCTAGTGCTCTACTCGATCATTTCGAGTTCATTGTAAAAAAACAACAACAAATCATATTTCCTATTAACCTCATGCTGCAATTACTATGTGAGTTGTTTAACTGAATAGATGCATAAAAAGACAAGATCTGTGGTGATCTGCTTTCGTTTAATACATATTAAGTGCGTAAAAGCATTTGCCGATCTTTGTTTAAGTAAACATAAATTGTTTTATGATTGCAAGCACGTAAGCATTCAATAGAATAAAAGTTTGCCTAACGCTAATTAAATTTATGACAAATAGTTTAATCAATATTACATAAAAAAGTTAAATTCTTACAAGAATGCAAAAGGGGGTTAAGAAATTGAGACAATGGTCTCAAACTAACCTTACAACATGTGCTATCAATCGAGACGTGATTCGGACCCTTAAGAACCCTTGTAGCATTTGAAGAACTCGAATTGAACCTTAAAGAACCTTTAAAGAACCCTTGAAAGAACTTTGAAAGAACTTTAAATGAATGTTGAATTGATGTGTTATAAAGTGAATTTGAGAGAAGTTTTGTGGTTGTTTAAGAGTGTTTTTTGAGAAGGAGAGAGGAAGAGTCAAGCAAATCTTGGCATGAAGTGTGTGTTGTGACAAATTAAGTCGGGGGTGTGTCTTATTAGGAATAATAAACGTGAGCAAAAGGTTCAGGCGCAATATTCTGAAATTCCTTCCCCCTTTTTAGATGTTTTCTTGCCTAAATTAGTTAATGTTGTGAAATAAAATCAAATAAAATATTTGTTGATTTATTCGTTTAGCCGATTGATATTTGATCTTTATATTGGGTGCTTGGGATTAATTCACGACTCGTGATATTATGAAAGCTCCAGGAATGCTCTACTTGCTCGTTGCGTGTTTTGCTTAGGAAATTTGTAACGATTTCCCACAAGTCCAAAAATCATGAAAAATATTAAAAATCTAATAATAATATTGTGCTGTGTTAAATTTGTGAATTTGGAATCTTTTTTAGAATTTTAAAATTACTTTAAAATATTGAAAATTCCAAAAAAAAGCCAAAATTGCTATACAAATTCAAGAAAATACCGAAAATTATATAAATGTTTAAAACTAAGTTTTAATTTTTTAAGACTGTTTAGGGCAAGAAAAAAGTTCTAATTGTGTCTAAACCTGCCTTTTCAGGCAGGCCGCTAGCTCTCTCGATCAACTTGTGTGTTGCAGGGGTGTCTTCATTGGTATTTGAAGCTAGGGACAATGTAGGTATCTACAACCTCCTTTCTGACTACTTCTTCATCATTTGGGTTTAGCCTTCTTATTTGTGCTCAATAGAAGAGGCATGATATCATCAAGCAAGATTATATGCATGCACAAATTGACTTCCCCCCTAATGATATAATTGTATAGCCAATGACACTTTCTATACTTTATTAAAACAACCGACAATTTTTATAGGAGTGTCATCCATTTTATCATTGACAATAATGGTGTAATGCTCATTTTCATCAAGAGAAACAAATTGATCAATAGGGAAGGGTTTCAATTCTACCTTGGAAGAGCGTAGTCAAATCCTCCTTTCAACCAATAAGACTTCAATTCAAACCAATCATCTGAAAGTTCTCGCCATCAAGTTACATAGAATATCCCGCTTCCTCTTCAGTCCTTGTTAAGCATTTCTCCGTTATATGATCTTGCAATGGGTTTCACATAGAACTTCAATCGGGAGCTCTTTCAACTCCAAGTATCAATTTGATAGACTTCAGCATCATGGCATTTTCATCACCTAAAGAATGAGTAGAAAATCTTCTCATCTCCCACCATTAAGAGTAATCTTCCATCCTTGACATCAATTAGAGCATCGGTTGTCTTCAAGATTGGAGACCTAGAATTACGCGCGCTTCGAGCTTCTCCATATTTAAAATCACGAAATCACAATGAATAAGACACGCCTCACTTGCAGGAGCACATCCTCGAAACACTAAAGGAAACTTGACCAATTGATCTCCACGATAGAATAGACATTCTTGTGGCTTGAGCTCACCCACGCACGTCGATGTTTTGTGCTATGAGCTAGAAAAAAATAAAACTCACACTTGTCCCCAAGTCACAAAGGAATTATTCAATTCCAACATCACCAATTTTAACCAAAATTGGAGAAACTTCCGGATCACCCAGCTTCTCTGGAAACTTATTCTGCATAATAGCACTCACCTCCATGTGAAGTGACAAAGTAGCACTATCCTCCTAGCACTCTTTTTTGAAATTAACTCTTGAGGAACTTGCATAATCAGCATTTAGACATTTCATAAGAATGGATGTTATTGAATTCCGTTCATGACTTCTAATAATCGTACAAAATTTTCATTTATGTTTCTTTCACTACCCTATGAGGAACAACAATGGAGGTACATAAGGTCTCAAGATTATTCTCATTCTCTTTACCCTTGTCACTTTCTTTTGAGCCAACTCTTTACTTTAAATTTTCAACTCTAACTCATTTACAAAGTCACTTTCACCGACTCCCTCTTTCATCAACCTATCTTAAAGAAATTTTATCTTCAACCATGACCGGACCATCATAACCCCTCTGGAAGTAAGGTGCGTGATTGCCTTGACATGGTCTTTAGGTTAACAACTATTTTCTTATAATCCATTACCAGAGTTTAGTGTTAGCATAATGGAGTGATCAATTTCAGTTATTTAGATCTCAATAATCTTTTGTGAGCTTGAAGTTGACTGATTGAGGTCACG
Source organism: Bassia scoparia (assembly GCA_008642245.1). Lineage (NCBI taxonomy): Eukaryota > Viridiplantae > Streptophyta > Magnoliopsida > Caryophyllales > Amaranthaceae > Bassia > Bassia scoparia. Next base: position 22,990 of record SNQN01001506.1, read on the forward strand.
ACATATGTATGCCTTTTCATTTTTGGTATTGGTTTCTAATTTTATTTTGATTGAGAGCCTCCATAGCAACTTAAAGGCTTGGCTTAAAGGTTGTTGTTTGTTGTTGAAAGGAGGCTATTTTTTTATAGTTGCCTTCTTGATTGAAGCTGAGAGCCTATATGGAGGTGGTTGTGAGAACACCTAATTGTTGATGTTGTGTTGTTGGTTTAGATGATTCTTCACAGGATTAAATGTGTTTGAGTAAGAATTATTCTAACCCCCATCATGGACACTTTCTCAAGTGTCAGTTTCAATTTGAAGCATTGTGGTAATTCCTCCACAAAGCTTACAAAGAAGAATTTTCATAGGCACCTTCGAAGATAGACAATCTTGGCCTTTTCAAACACACTTGTAAGAGCACCAAGTTTCGAGGCTAAGCTATCAATAGCTTGCCACCCCCGGCCCCTTTGTGAGTTTCCCTCCGCTACCCCCGTAGTTGTAGTCTTAGCTACATCCTCGATCATGTCGTAGACTTTGTTCACGTGTAGCTTCCTTATTTTACCTCCCGCATCCAAGTTCTCCCTTGAAACTGATAGCAAGTTATCATAGAACACTTGAACTAACATCCACTCTGCAAAACCATGATGAAGGCAAGAAAAGAGGAGCTCCTTGAAATGCTCACACGCCTCACTCAAGGTCTCATCATCTAAACTATCTTTTCTGGATGGCAATACTTCTCCAAAAAAAAACCCTTGTAACCTCATCCCAAGTCGTAAGACTCCCTTAGGATAAGGACCCCAACCAACACGTGGCCTTATCCCTAAAAGAGAATTGGAACATATGCATTGGAATGAATTCCTATGTCACATTGTTTTGTTTGATCGCGTTGCAGAGCTCAAGAAAGTTATCAAAGTGAGTAAAATGATAGTTGACTGCATTTCCACAAAATTGAGAGTCTTTCACCATTCGTATTAAATGTGGTGAAAGTTGAAGAATATTAGGTTGGGTGGTGGGCAATCTAATTCCAATGTGAATCTCAAAAGTTTCGGGATGACCATAATCTCTCAAAGACCGCTCCGGAAGAGGAGGAGGTGGAGGTTCTATCTTATGTTCGAATCTCAAGTTCAAGGAGTGGTCGGGATCCGAACTAGTTTCAAATTCTTCTTGAGTGGTTTCTATAGGAATTTAATCATGAATTCAAACAATTGGAGAGTGCCTTTCGATTTGTGGATTAAGTGGCAAGAGTGGAGATGATTGATAACTTCGTGTCATACACAATTAAGAGATAGTTAGCATTGACAATCATAATAAACAAGCATCAAAGTAACATGTAACAAGGTTAATACTCAAAGAACAAATAATCAGCCAATGTAAAACCGTTAATTCCCCRTCAATGACACCAAAATTTGACAGCAAGTCATTGTGATTATCAAAGATAAACCTAGCTAACTCAGTCTCACTAATGACTAGAAAGGGCAAGTAAGGGACGAACCCATGGGAATTATGTTACCACTAGCTATCAATTTATCCTAAAAGCTATGTGATTCAGAGTTCAAAAGTTGTGTCAAAAACACAATTAACTAAGTACGAAATTAACAATTAACTACAACACTAAGATTAGAGTTTCACCACACCAACATACGCATAAAAATCGATTGCAAGATAGAGATTGTGAACATGAATTAATCGAYAATGGGAGACTTCTAAGGTCCTTTAACCACTCGCTCAATCTAGCAAGGAGAACCACTATGGTAGCTAAGCATAGTAACCAAGCATGTCWTGACAATTTTAAGCATAAACCTCAAACAAGCATGTGACATTTACATGTTGTATTTGAGGGTTTTACCCAAACCCTAGAATAAACGACTCACACATGAATATAAACATGATAAAAAGGATAATAAACATGCTAAACATAAAAGTCTTTAAGTTACAATGTAAAATATAAACTTACTACAAAATATTTGCCAAAAAAAATTACTACAAAACCCTAGAATATGAACATGAGCAAAACTTAACCAAATAAAAAATGAACAAGTACATAGTACAAGTGAGAGAAAGAGAGAGAGAGAGAGATACTAGTTACTAGTGGTTGATTATAAAATGAGAGCAAACATTTCCATGTGCACCAAAAGTTCTAAGAAAAAGAAACTTGAAGAAAATGATAATAAATAGTAGCTACTAGCAAGTTTGAATACAAAACTAAGAACAAGAGAGAGTAATTATTATAATTGGCTTAGGATTAAACTAAAAGTAGACTAAGGTAGCTGAATGGTCCAAGTTGCTACAAATTTGGAGTATTTATACTTCAAAAGTAAAAAACAAAATTAAACTAGAGTCAAAATAGGGGTTCGCGAAGTAGAAGAGTAGTGAACCGCTACTAATAGAGTAGCGGGCTCTACCAACTAAGTGCCAAAATGCATAAAATTTTCAAAGAGTTGTAGCGACCCAAGGGAGGGTTCACTACAGGGCGCTATTGGGTCGCTACTTGGCAGCGACCCACTAAACCTGCAGTTTGCGATCGACTAATTAACAAAAATCCTCCCAAAATTTAGGCCAAGAAAGGAGTAGCGACCCTTTAGGCGTGGGCCCTTATCGGGCCTTATCCTACGTTGATTGATGTTTGTGGGCTTGAGCCACAGATATCGCACGTGAGTGCATTGGGGGAGTGTTGCTGATTGGGGGATTTCCACCTTTCCTCTAGAGGTTAATCACGGACGCCCAAAACATTAGTGCCAAGCTAATGGCCCCACTGTTAGGTCCAATAACCAGTTTGTGGGTTCGGGGACATGGTACGGACTGAATCTTTGACCAAGATTCACCCGCATGTAGCGGCCTCTATTCGGTCTTATTGTAATTCCATTCGATCAAATTCATTRGATACACAACAACATAGCAATTTAATCCTTAGGAAACGCTCTAGCCCTAGAAACTATTACAAAAGTGAGTTCTTATTATGCATGTATTACTACCTAACCTAATAATTAATCTGAATTTAATGTGTTTCAAGCAATTTACAATCTTGTTTAAATAATCAAAAGCGTCATATGCATAAGAATCAATAATAATAAGTACAAGAATTTAAAAACTCAAATTTATGAAAATTTACTTACCTTTTATCGCTACCAACTAACACAAAAGAAAACAAAGGCTAGTTTATCAAAAGCTTTGCTTCTAAATGAATAACATATCACAACAAAAGAGATCATTAGCATTGACAACAACAATTAAATTAAATCGATTGTGATAAGGCGAAAACAATTGAAAATACAAAGATTTACATGCTTGAAAACCCAAAAGCAAAATAAAACAAAACTCAATTTATTATATTAATTAAGATTAAGAATAAAAGAAGAGAAAGAGAGTTAGATTGAATAGCCCCAAAATTTGTACCTAGATTCGCAAAGAAACGACTCCGAAAGTTGTGATAGATTTGAGAACCTAGGATTAATAATAAAAAACTCTAAAAATGGGGTATAAAATCCCCATATTAATAGACGTGGCTCCTACTCTCCCACTCTATACAAATATCACTATTTGTAGCTTGGAGGGCTACATACAACAAATGGTTTCGAACAATTATAAGGTTTGACACTTAGCTTCTTTATTTTATCTAGAACTATCTATATCTATACTAATCTATAACTATATATTAAAACAGAATGATGCTGATAAATGATGATATCATCCGATTTACATGTCAACCGCATATTGCATACTGATGCAATGATTATACCATCCTATCCACGTGTCAACCTCAAATCGCACGGATGATGTCAGCAGCTCATTATTTTTTTCAAAAATTAATTGAAGTACATAATCTATTAAATTTAAATTTAAATATAAATACATTACAGTAATGTTTTTTAAACAAACACTTAAAGAACATTTGATTTCCTAAAATAAAAGCCTTCTAGAAACTACTTATGCACATAACAATTTCAAAAAA
>SNQN01001506.1:28196-48800 GCA_008642245.1 Bassia scoparia
TTTCGAATGCTAACATGTAGATCTAGAAATTTAAATGAAGGGAAAATAATATTAAATAAAAAATTATTCGAAAATAATATCAGATAGAGGTTGATGAGCAAAATGAAATMTCAAAATCCAAAAATCTGAAGAAATATTGAAATATCGAATTTGAGGAGAATCGAAAAATCTAAAAAAACCAAATTTGAGGAAAAACAAAAATGAAAATGAAAATTTTTAGAAGAAAAAAAATAAAATTACAATACAATTGACCAAAAAAAAAAAAATTATAAACCCTAAAACCCTAAAATAAAATTTGAATTACAAACTAACCTGAGATTTGGCGTTGGTGAGGCGGTAAGAGTCGAGGCGCCAGTGAGCTATGACGAGGGCGGTGGCGGCTACGAAACAATAGTGACATGAGAGAAAAAGGGATGACAGATGAGAGGATGAGATGGAGAAGAGAGAGAAGAGAGAGATCTAGAAGTAATGAATGCAAAATTAAGAAGGGGAAACGAAGAAAGAAAAATGATAAGGTGAAAGGAATGAAAAATGAAGAGAGAAAGAGTGATAATGAGGGGATGGAAGATGAAAGAAGGAGAGAGAATGAAATAACGAATTTCAAATGAAGATGAAAGAAGATAAGGGATGAGAGAGAAAGAGAGTAAATGAGTTTATGAGAGATATGACGACTGACGAGTGAATGGGAGGATGAGAGTAAGTGTGGTCCACTGACTTTGCCGATTTTGTTTTTTTTTTTAAAAAAAAAAACAGATTTACCAACCGTCTACGGCAGTAAGTAAAATTAAAGTAAAAAATAATTGATAATTAAGGATTTACCAACCGGGTTCTTTGCGGTCGGTAATTTTTTACCGACCATTTTCGGTCGGTGAAGTATGTAATTTTTTTACTATAACTTGTGCGGTCTATAAAGGCAGTTGCCAGAGGACGAATTTCTTGTCGTGAATTGTGGAAAAAATGATAAATCACCATTTTATTTCCTGAAATATAATCATGTATGAGATATTATCTTATTGTGGACTAACAATTTAGAACACACAWTTCATTTTAAACTAGTGATTTGTCCCGGGCGATACCCCAGTTTGTCAATTATTATAAATATGTTATCCATCATAAATTTCATAATCTTATACACATTTCATTTCATTATTTTTAAATTTTTGTTTAGAAAAACGACGGCGTGATATATTATTCGAGAAAATTTCAAATGAAAGAAATGAAAAGAAAATGAAATTGAATATTTATAGAAAAAAATCCAAATAATGTGTGAACATTCAAATCACTAATAATAATTGGTTGAGTTCGTAAATGTGTGTTATCTTATTTGTTCGTGAGACGTCATGTGTTCAATTATTCATACGTTTAATTTTTTTTAACAAATAAATGACTTATATATGTCGCGTTTATAATTTGTGTAGTTGACATATTTTTATGCGACTAATACACATGGCATGCACGAATTGTTAGACATGTCTCTTAATATAGATTTATACATTTAATTTTAGACATTTGTCTTGATTAAAGTTGGGACTTTTTTTGGCAAATTTTTGCTAAAGTTAGGCCTACTCGTGGATAATTAACTGGTAGGACTGATTATAGAAGATAGCAAAAAGTTGAGATTGTTTAAATCAATTTTTATTATGAATGTTACCTTTCTTCCCCTCCATCCCTATTCTAAGTTTTAAACACCTTATCTAACATTTAAAAATCTTCTCTATTTCCCTCCTCAGACATCTAAATTATTTTTTCCGTTTAAAAAAAAGTGGCAACAAATTTATTTTTACGTATTTCAAGGAAGAAATTTAACAATGTAAATAAGCAAGTTAATCAAAATAATTTTAATACAATAAAATTATAATCTTATTCTTCATTGTGTTAAAATTACTTTGATTAATTTGATCATTTATACTGGTAAATCCTTTTTTTAAAATACGTGAAATCATTTGTTATCACTTTTTTTAAACAGATGAAGTAATTGATTTAGGAATTGGATCGTAAATAGAGAGGATCTTGATTCATCATTTCTTATCCAATTTCCGAAGAACATCCACATTCATATATGGGGCTCCCCAGTTATCTCTCTCCTCACMTCATTAGTCCACATCATTTTTCACTAACTCCATTTGTGAATCTTCCCTTCATAGAATTTCATACCCACATTCATGGGGTCTATACTTATTTCGATCATATCCCACCACATTATCTCCCTCCAGCTTTACTTTATTTTAAACTACATAATCCCCGAGTAGATGCTCAGATTAAAATAAAATACGAAATACTCTAAATCAAATCAAAACTTCTCTTTTTTTTTAATTTTGTTTATTTCACAATAAAATTTTAATTAATTAATGATAATATATAGAATATATAATATATTAATTAATAATGTTTAAAATTTTACCCAAAGTACATTTATGAACATTAATCAAACGTTTTCTTAAATTTTTATACAATAAACAATTAATAAGTTGGATTTGGGAGGGAAAAAATATGCAAGATTGGGGACTACTTTAGTATAAGTTAATATATTGGGATGGACCCCACAACTATTTATTAAATAAAGAAAAGTTATCCACAAAAAATGATGGGAAGGTTTCATTTGGATAACCTCCGCTTAATTTTTTTTTTTTTTTTGGTGAGATCAGAAGCTAGCCAAAATCATAGGAAGGTCCATAATGGGAAATTTTATGAAATGTGGAGGTTAGTTCCCCATGAATGTGGATGTTCTACTTTTACACGATGGTAATTGGTAGGGTAGTTATTTCTATGTTGCAACAACATGCTTTGTCGCCAACTCACCATACACTCTTGTCGCTTCAAGGGAAAGTATTGCTTGATAGCGGCAATTCATAAATCGCAATTGAAGATATTCCCTTAACATTTTCATAATTGTTAATAACATTGTCAAAACGTCATTTATCATTGTCATATTGTTTATTATCATTGTCAAAGAATTTTTTCTTGTATTTCTTAACATTTGGATCCACTTGGGACCACCTTCTGATTTAATGTATGTGTTATGAACACTAATTGTGTGATGATACCCCGGCTATTTATAAATAGCTGAGATAAATTAAGAGTCAGGCTAAACAAACAAGAGCTAGTTATCTAACTCTAAGGAAATGACCAATTTACCCTATTTTTATTCTCTTTCTTCCTTCTTTCTCCTCCGTCATGAACCACACATAAAAGCTTAGAAATTTTCTTAATTCATTGTTTTCATTTTCTTACTCTTTACTCATAAATTTATTTTTCCTTATAAATATTAAATATTTATCTAATCAATACCAACAATGGGTTGCAACTCAAGATTTCCTAAATAATTATTATCACATGTATAAGTATAAAACCCCAAAATTACAATAAAATAATCTAATTGAAATTGTTCATCCAAAATATTCTACATCGACATAGCTTTCTACGCACATCCACATCAACGTGTTTAACATCCTCCTGCTCTATATTGTTCATCTAAGATCTTATAATGTACATCCAATATCATGTATTGTGTAACCAAATTTTTTTTCATGTACATTCAAGATGAATAAACAAAGGGGACTGATAAACCGCAAGMGGTTATCTTTGTATATCCTACCCTTTTTTGTCTTTTCACTTTATTTTGCTTTAATAATTGTCACGTGAGAGCTGTTAGAAGCTCAGTTAAAGAGTTCCGTTGGAAGCTGTGTAGTAACGTTGTTCTGTTACTCAACTAATCTATTTTGTAACGGAGTATTTGTTATTATTGCTGATCAGTTACTTTTCACCCCCAATTGGTCTTTATATAGAAATCGTTATCATCTTAGGGTTTGTTTTGTCTGTTCTTGTCTTCTCCGTCGAATCTGTTAGCGGTGTCCGCGTTCAGCTAATTGATGATCATCGTTGTATTCTCATTCTCTCCGTAGCGATGAAAAGGAAAAATGCTGAGATTAATCAGGTATTTCAAATTCTTTACAGTTCTGAACTGATAGTAGATGGATGGTGGTAGCTTTGAAATTGTAAACTGCTACTGTAATTGGTAATAAACATGTTCGGATGTCTTATTTTCTTGCTAATTAGTAGGATATTAAAATTTTCCCTTACTAAAATGGTTTTTTATAGTTAGTTGATTGGTCCCTTAAATCGTATTTGTGAATATTTTTTTGTGGTAGTTTTATTTTTTATTTTTTAAATAACTATGATTTAGTTATTTGTCAGATGGTGGAAAAATGCTGAGATTAATGAGGTATTTCAAATTCTTTACTACTTAGAACTGATAGTCGATGGATGGAGGTAGATTTGACATTGTAAACTGCTACTGTAATTGGTAAGAAACATGTTCGGATGTCTTATTTTCATGCAAAATAGTAGGATATTAAAATTTTCCCTTACTAAAATGGTTTTTTAAAGTTATTTGATTGGTCCCTTAAATCGTATTTGTGACTATATATTTGCAGCAGTTTATTTTTTTTAAATAATTATGATTTAGTTATTTGTCAGATGGTGGACTTATTATATGATTTTAAGTTTTTTAAGGTTGGTTCTTTAATTTGTTATTAATGATACCTATCCACACTTTTGATGTTTTGCTCAATTTAATAATTTGAAAATAGTTTTTTTTGTCTTTGTTGCATTCAGTGTGAATTGTGAATATGAATTTGTTGCATAATTTCTTATTTGTGAATAAATTTAATTTTTTTTAAAAAAAACTTCTTTTGTTCCCCCATGTTATTTTGTTAGAATGGAGGGTCTATTGGAAAGAAGCCGAAGCCTATGAAATTTGTTGCGGAGATGTGTCGGGCGAGTTTTGGGTTGATGTTTGTTTTAATTGTTGTAAAGCAACTTTTTTTCTTGTGATTTTGTCATTGTATATTATATTTTTTGATTTTATTTGTTAGGATAACACATTGAGCGTGGGTGGAGGATTGAAGTAGGAGAAAAGAGTTTTAGCGCGCTTGTCTGAGCTCAATTTGAATCTTGCTAATGTGCGATGTCGTACAAATGCTGTTAGAGAATTGATGGACGACTTTGGCACATTGAAACGTCAATGGGATATTCAGATGGGGTTCGATGGGTTATTCCACTTATTTGGGATAGGGTTGCCTAGAAGCCTTTGTTATTGGTCAGCTGCTAATGTCGATGTGGAAAATCGCACATTGTTGATTCCAAATGACATATCCTTTCCACTATCTAGATCTCAGGTGCATCGTGTGTTTGGATTGCCCATGGGGCCTAAATCTTTTCCGAATGGGCCACTAGACGACTCAATGCACGAAGAGGTTCGACAGATAGTGTCCAATTTTGGTGTTCCCAATAAGAAACGAAGACTGTTAATATGTGGTTACAAGATAATACAAGCTGTGAAGGGGGAAGAAGTAAGTGAAACAGTTTTTAAGAGGGCATTCTTATTGTTAGTCTTATCGCAGAAACTTCTTCCAGCCGCCACAGGGTCTATGAATGCCAGCAGTTATGACTAGTGTAGCCTGTTGCTTGATCATCTTTTTTGTCGCTGTGTAAGTTTGCAAAGAGGTTTTACCTAGAGGGTGTCGCTAAAGGATGTGGTGGTTATACTATATTTTTGGCTATTGGTTCCTTATTTTTAATTTAGTTCATTGATTAGAAAAAAAAATTCAAATCCTTTTTTTTGTTTTCATATTGTTTTATTTTGGTCATTCTATATTTTTCTTGAACATTGCAATTTTTTGTTTTTCTAGATATTTTATTTGGATCGGCTTAGCCGCCGACCAATAAAATGGGGCGTGTATCCTAGGGTAAAGGTGTGGTCCAAACAATTGATGACATATATTAAAAATAAGGATAAATTGGACAGTTGTGATTTTGGCAAGTTTGGGGTATGTTTTTTCTGTAGAAATCAAATGTCGTGTTCATTGTGCAATTCTTTGATTTAATGGTTAACTTGTTATATTTAAATTTTTTAGTGTGTTGATGTTGCATATGGTGAGTCGCATCCCTTAGAAGCTCGCGATGATCTTCAGCCTGTATCCTCTAGCACCATTGTGGATGTTGTGGACAATTATTATGATAAGATCCCTCTTCGTAGATGAAGGAAGAAGCAGACTGATACTAAAGTTAATAATGTTCATTAGTATAAAATTAGGAAAAAGGAGAGTATGTATTTAATTTTGTCCCCTTGTTGTTTGATTTTTTGTTATTAATTGCCGCTAGTTTTTTTTTAACATTATTGTGTTATTCCGTTGATAATTCGTAGGAGCTGCACAGACCCATCAGAATATTGAGAAACCCTCTTCTCGTGCGTCCACTCATTCTGGATTTAGCGAACCAAACAATGCTGAGGAGGAGTGCAATGATTATGAATAGCCTGTTCATGTTCCTCTGTCACCGTATAGATTTATGGTAATCATGTTAGTGACTCGCTTCCGGAAAATCCTGAAGGGGATAGAGTTGAGGCTACTCCTGGTCAACCTGACAAAACTCCATATGGGAATGAGGGTAGTTCTCCTAATTGTGGCGATGTTAAGGCTACTAAATTTACTCCAACAGTGCATCCAAGTAGCGGTTCTTCTAATGGTATGGTTGACGGTGTTGTTAAGATGCCTCCGTTGAATGTGGACAGGACCAGATTCTCTACTGGTTCAATGTCTGCATTGCCTTGTATCGAAACGCCTAATTAGTTACTTTCACCGGATCAACGTGTTAGATTAGGTGTTGTAAATGGGAACAGTAATTTTCAATCAGATTATGTTACCGACAATCGGAAAAATGTATCCTATGGAGAAGCCCCTAAGGGTATTGAAAATGTCATTATTCCTAAGTCAGTGCATGTAATTGATCCTGATGAAGTTGATCATGATGAGGTTGTTAGTCTGATGATGATCTACTATAGTCGACTTCAGAGGGTGGCTCGATCTTCTACCAAGTTAACTCATGGGTATAATARAATCTTGGAGGCCCCACCCTAGTAAAAATTCAAGAGCCTGCTCTATCAGTATCGTTTTGATGGAAAAATCCCGTTGTGAGTTTTCTTGTTTCTTAAATGATTGCAAAATAATCTGTGCCTGTTAATGCTCTTATTGTTGTGTTGATTTTTTTTTTGTTTTTTTAACTTTGATTTAGGTCTGATGACCCCGTTATGATTGAGTGTGATGGTAACGTTGTTCACTAATCCTCTCTTGCCTGTATTCTCTCTTGTAATGGTGATGTTGATCCCGACGTTAGTGCTGCATATCTTATCCCTTTACAATATTTTTTTATTCATTGAAATAGGTTTAATTTACTAAATTATCCATTTCCTATATTTTAAGTTTTTCRGTATGTTCGTGTTGCTTGTTCTATTTACAATAAGGTTTGGGGTAATAAGTGGATTAAGAGGTCGTGCAAAATAATGTTTCCTCCTTCATTTGGGGTACGACGCCTTTTCCTTTGTTGTTTGTACATCATTTTTTTCGCTTTTATGGTGTCGCCTGTTGAATATTTTATTTTTCCAATTTAGTTAGGCAGATGTATTAGGAGCTGGTGTTGACGATGGCATGTCTATTTTGTGTAAAAGTTATCTATTGTTGTTTGATGGTTGMAATTTGAATTTTGTATGTTTTTCCTTTTTGATCCTATTTTTCGTTTTCATATTTATGATTTATTAGTTTCCCTCGTTTTGACTTCTTGATTCTTGCTTTATTTGCCTATGCGAGATGTACTACATTAGTGGGCTTTTATTGTTTCCTTTAATAGGTCTAAAGTCAGAGTGATTGATCATGTTAGGATTCCACTTGCTGAACATGAATCATGTTTGAAGAAGATGGTGCGTATTTGAAAATTTTCATTAAATTGCCTATTTTAAGCAGAGTGTAATAATATGTGTCCAGGGGCGGAGCCAGGATTTCAAGAATGGTTATGCATTTGAAATTTTTGGATTTTGGGTTTAGGATTTCGGGTCTATTCGGATAATTTTCTATATATAAAAACATAATTTAACATAATTCATTACAAGAAATTAAGTTTTACATTAAAAAGAACATTACAACTTAATAGTACTAAAACATTATTACAATTGTTCTCTTCTAGTTTTCATATTTTGAAAACGATGTACAATAGCATCCATGATAACATATAAAAACAAGTCATTCTCAAGATAAATAACTAAACAATCATTTAACATTTGATCACCCATACTATTTCTCAAGTTATCTTTCACAAATTTCATTCCTGAAAAAACTCTTTCAACACTAGCTGTTGCCACGGGAAGAAGTAACACTAACTTCAAAAGTAAGTAGGCTCTTGCATGAGTTTCATGCTTGTTTGTCTCAACAAGCTTCATAGATAACTCATTCAAAGTCCTCACATTCCAAAATCTCCAATCACTACGAAGATCACGAACAAAGTTGTCAAGTGAGTATTCAAATGAGAACAAATCCGTGCTTAAAAAATCCTTAGGGTACAATTGAGCAAGTCGAAGTAACTTCTTTTTGTCAAAGGAAGAGAACCGATTAGTAGGATTAAAGCAAGACATACAAATAAGTAATTCTTTACTTACCTCTCTAAATAGATTCTCAATTTCTTGAACTTGAAAATCAATGACACTTAGAAATTCTTCAACTCTGAAATGATGAAGATTAGTCACTACCGGACCACCACCTCGATATGTTCTTCTCCCTRGAGCCTCATATTTATCCTCCATGTTTGGAATGTTCAACTTATGTTTAGCCATGAAAGAAGTGACCTTATCCAAAAGTCCATTCCATCCCATAATGTGTCATATGCCTAATTATGTCATGTAGTTGGCTACTTTGGATTGTCTTATGGCGCTTTACTCCTCAAAGTGGAAGCCTGGTGAAATTTCGAGTTGGCATAAAGTGAATGTAGCTATCAATGAACCTTGTGAACCGTGAGTGTAATGCATTTGTGTGTGTATTACCTTGTTAATGAGTTTTTCCATTTTGTATTGATAATTTCTTTCTTCTTTTTRAATAGAAATATTTCTGGTGTTGTCATGCTATTTGCCATCAAGTGTTTTACAGGTAGGTTCGGGGACAAGTTTAGCCATGTAAGTTTTGTTATTAATTTGTGCAATCTTTTATGGTTAGAGCCTTTGTAGTGTAGCAAATCAGCATCATCTTATCCAGTCATTAAAGTTTCCTTTATTTTGTTGTTTGTATTATAAATAATAATATGTTACCCATTGTTTTTGTAGTTGTTCTCGTCCAAATTTACTGAAGAATCTACATGGCTTCTTTGCGAAGATGTCTTTAGTAGCTTTAATATGAAGTGTGACGATGTGAAGGCCCTGTTGTCAAACTATTCCAAAAGAAAGTAGTTAGAGATGGAATAGGCCATGTCTTTGAGAATTGAGCTGGAGCAGTCCTGCACTTGTTTGTAGAGGTGTTGTGCGGGCGATGTTTTACCTTACCTTGCRGAGTATTCTAAATTTTCAAATGTATGTGTCTAACAAATCAATTTCCGTTTTTAGACATTKAAGTATTGTTAAGAACATTGATTTGCAWGACCTTATTTCATTTGACATAACTTTAACAATAAAATTTATTCAGACTTGTTTTGTTATTTTATAAATTATATAGGCATAAACAATTTAAACATTCAAATTGCACTATCAGTGCTTAGCAGTACAAAGTCCTTGTATCCAGTGTGCATTGTGGATCCATGTTCAGGGGACATAACCCTTTTACTTCAGTAGGTATCAGTTCATATACTTGTATTAGATTACATAAAAAACTTTTACAATTATTCACTAGTACCAACAACTACTAAGCAGAGTACATAAAATGTTGCCTGATAAATACGTTTGTTGCCTCTTGTGTTATGCGTTCTTTGTGTTTTCGTTCTTTGTGGATGTGTTTCACTAGTCATTGAGTTTCAGTTGAGGAGCCTGCAAAATTCCGTTTTCATTAGTTAAATTTGATACCGGTAAATTAGTATTATTAAATTGTAAGCATTGATACCTTTATGAATTCAATGATGCATGCATTTTGAAGTCTTCTTAGTTGTTTTGAATTCAATWAGCTCCTTGTTCCAGAGAAGAATGACCCCCCCTGAAAAACCTTCTGGTAGAGCAACTTCCCAGCTGTTAAACGGCAGTGTGTTGATTATCTCTTTAGTGTTTAAATCTCAGACCTTAGTCTCAGTTAGCATGACAAAGTCTGGATTGTGAGTGCCTATCAGGTGCATGAAATTGAGAAAGAAGGATGGTCTTGCCATGCCTCTGATGTTCCATACCAGTGTAGTCATGCATCTGCGTACACTTGGATACAATTTCAATTCCTGTCTCGCTCTTAATTCTTCTTGATTGTGGCTTTCCATATCAATTTCTTTTCCAAGTAGTTCGCTGTACAACATCGTGTTTTTGTTATGCCATTGCAGATGGGTATCCTGGCCATTAGATGTTTGTTTGGCTTCCCAAACAGCACAAAGCTGGATTTTTTTTGTGACAATGCTGATCTTACCTAAATCTACCGCAAGTGTACGGGTCAATTACTGTAAATATAGGGTGAGCAATGTATCGTATCCACAAGAAGGTTTAATCAAGTACCAATTTAAGAAACTCTAATATTATTTAGACGGTTAAAAGAAGTGAGAAAAATTATTAATTAAACTAAATAGAAACGCTAGAATTACAGTCTAACAAGTATGAGAAGTAGTTCTAGGTTTCGGGTTTCACCAATTATTCTATTTCTTGAATATAAATTAATTGTAGGGTTGAAATAATATATTGGAATGATCGAATTTCCTAAAGTATATAATCTCCTATCCCAAGGTAGAATAAGTATATCTATATCACTATTACTTCTACTTCCGTGATCATAACAAGTGACATAAATACATTAAGAACATGAATTCAAGTAAAAGACCACTACTATATATTCCTAAAATTATACTACTTGACGTTTGTTAATCCCACGAACTAATATTAAACTTTCACTTGCGCTAATAATTTAATACCTTAAACATATAATCAATGGGCCACATTAATTATCCGAAAAAATAATAGGATTAACAAATTGCAATAAATATAAATCAAACCAAACAAATGATGCAATTCATTGGTAAAATAATAAAAGGCTACATCCGTAATCTAGAACAAATAAATTTAGCCAGACATAATATTCAAATCAAACTAATTGTATAACAATGAAAAATCAATTCTTGACATAAAAATTTACTCAATGTTTAACAATTAAATAAATAAATGGAGAAAGGAACAGATTAAACTCCGAAATAGATGAATCGCGTCCGATTCGTACTCGTTCCGACTTCTTTGTGTTCGTGCGTCTCCTCTTCTGCGTGTATTCTTCGTCTGCTTGTGACTTTTGGTCTCCTGATATCTCCTCTTCTCTTCTGCGTCTTGCGTCTTCATTTGTGTATATATATACTCTTGTTAGTTAGGTAGAATTGCAAAATTTTTTGATCTTTATCCATGCTGATGATTGCGTGCTGAGCTGTTGTTGCGTGTTGCATGTTGTGTACTGTATGGTGTTGTCTTGTTGCTTAGTTGTAGCTTCTTGTTATCTTTTATTAATTATTTATTTTCTTTAATCTTCTACAATACTCTTTTATTCCCATGTGGAGTTGCATGTTTCGGGTTCATACTTTCATCTTGATTTTCCTTTTCTTTGCTCTCTTCATCTTCTTCGATCTATAAAATATAAAATTTGAACCCTTTAAATTATAATTAATAATAAAACATATATGATAAATGATAAAATATAAAGAATAATTAAATATACCGTTTTTCACATGTTCAAAATTTATCAGGCAAATATTCATATATTAGCCTAAAAATAAAGTATAATTATAATAAACTTAATAAATCATACTTAAAAACAAAATAATATGAGGATAAAATATAGGTAAAGTAGACACTTATCAACTCCCCCACACTTAAGATTTGCTAGTCCTCGAGCAAATATAATTAATATGACATGTGGCATTACTCGAAAGAATTGAAAATATATTGTATCACCTCAACTTTTTCAACTAAACATAGACAAAGGAGAGCTTAATAACAAACTAAAACATTTTATTTCTTGAAATTTAAAGTTATTCTTAAAAACATTTTGTGTTAGATTAGAAAGCTACGAATGCTATTGATTTTTCATTCTCAAGCAACCTTTTGATTATTAAGTTTGRTCTTACATGTAATCTAGGTGCTCATGTGCATGTGTATTGAMGTTCGAATACGAGACACTTTGTTTAGACAAAATTATTGTTCCAGTTGATTCTCCCTTACTTTTCCCGCGCATTAGCACTTAGTACCCGCACATGGATCGTCCCTTTTCATATAACATTGCAATTGCCACCCATTGATCTCAAAGGAGTACTTGATACTTCGCTTGCCTTACTCTTTGTTGAACTCTACTTTTCTTATCATATTTTTTTTCACTTTGACAACTATTGAAACATCACTCACTCAATATTTTTTTTTTGAAATAACAAAGTCAAGTAATTCTCCAGTAACCAAGAGCAGTGAAAAAGTCAACAAGGAAAGTAAGAGATACTAGTTAAGTAGATTAAGATTCGGAAGTCTATTCGCCATATCTCGCAACTAAGCCAATGAGTAAAGTGTGHTAGACTACATGTAAGCATAAGCATTTTTAAGGTTCAATTAACAAGTTGTTGAGTTAAAAATCCTTACATTCATAACTTTAAGAAAAAAAAATTTGTTAGTAATTATTTTTTTTTCAAAAACTAGTTAGATTAGAGTCTATTACTAAGTCTCATTGTTACTAAGTCTAAAGGAAGAGGTGATTTTCAATTATACGCAAAATTTTACTAGCAAAAATTTATGACATTTCAAAAATTTATGAAATTTCAATTTTAACAACTAAATATGATCATTCATGCAACCAACCAAGTTAACACATACTATCGAAAAAGATGGCTAGCCTCTCCCCCTACACTTGACACAAACATTGTCCTCAATGTTATAAAGGAAATATAAATAATTAGGGAGTAACAAAGAGAGATACAACCTGACAGCTCCTCGACGATTGCGAAAGAGATTTGATGTTGCACAAGAACACGCTTGAATCCATCCATACCTAGGGATTATTAAACTTTATTGATGCTTTATTTCGAATTACCTGGAAAAAATTAAAACTGAAAACAAAGACATGAGCCTGATTATTTTGGTACTCAACCTTCATCACGATCATCTAAGGATCGGAGTAAGTCACTCCTATAGACACTATATCACCAACTAAATAAGGTTTAAGTCGTTGACCATTTACCTTGAAAATTTCATAATTGCCTTGTATATCAACTGAACCATAAGGATAAACTTTCATGACAGTAAAAGGTCCAGACCATCTAGAGCGTAACTTTCCTAGAAATAACTTAAGTCTTGAATTAAAAAGTAGCACTTATTGTCCTACTTCAAAGTCTTTGTGATTTATATACTTATCATGCCAAAGTTTTGTCTTTTCTTTATATATTTTTGAATTCTCATAAGCATCTAGCCTAAATTCTTCTAATTCACTCAATTGCAAAAGTCTATTAGCTCCAGCAGCCTTAATATCCATATTCAATTCTCTATTAGCCCAATAAGCTTTATGTTCTATTTCGACAGGCAAATGACAAGATTTACCATAAACTAACCTATAAGGAGACATGCCTAATGGAGTCTTAAAAGTCGTCCTTTATGCCCACAAAGAATCATCAATCTTATTGGTCTAATCTTTCCTAGAACTATTGACGGTTTTCTCCAAAATTTTCTTTAGCTCTCTATTAGCAAGTTCTACTTGAACATTAGTTTGGGGATGATAAGCCAATGCTACTTTATGTTTTACCCCATATTTCCTCAAAAGACTATCAAGTGGCCTATTACAAAAATGAGAGCCTCCATCACCTTATTAATGATCTAGGAACACCAAATCGAGAAAAGATATTTTTCTTGATAAATTTCATTACAACCTTAGAATCATSAGTTTGAGTATAGCTTCAACCCATTTAGAAACATAATCAACTGYCACTAAGATGTATCTATTGTTAAAGGATGGAGGAAAGGGACCCATAAAATTTATTCCCCAAACATCAAACAATTCAACTTCAAGAATAATATTCAAAGGCATTTCATTTCTTTTCGAAATATTACCTACTCTTTGACATCTATCACACTTGCTAACAAAATCTCTAGCATCTTTATAAATAGTAGGCCAATAAAAAACAGATTGCCAAAACTTAGCTACTGTTTTATTTTTACTAAAGTGACCACCACATTCTAATGAGTGACAATGCTTCAATATTTCAAAAACTAGTGTCCCTCGGCACGCACGCGCGCCGTGGTCCACTTTGATTTGCGA
Organism: Bassia scoparia; assembly: GCA_008642245.1. Taxonomy (NCBI): domain Eukaryota; kingdom Viridiplantae; phylum Streptophyta; class Magnoliopsida; order Caryophyllales; family Amaranthaceae; genus Bassia; species Bassia scoparia. The sequence goes on from SNQN01001506.1 coordinate 42,461, forward strand.
TTATAATGTAAGTAATTATGTTCGTTTTTTTCCAAAATACACATCATCTTAGTTGCAATTAGTTGAATTATTAAGTTTCTATCCTCTATTAATAAATATAAATCTTTAACTTGTTTTTTCATATGATAAAGTGCAAATAATATAAGTAGATAATTCTAAGAATTTCGATAACATTAGTAACAGTCCGAAGTTTATTTCGAGTTTGATTCTCATAACTAAATTGATTCTCACACAAGATTATATCATCAACAATTGAACATAATTTCACACCATGACACCCCAAACTTAATCAAATAAGTTGTGTCTAAAATGCTTCATATTGAAAACCCTGTCCTCCCTAATCCCTACAAAATGCCAGACTCCAGACCATATATTATTTCTTCAACGACTTCAGATTGCATCTGCAGAAGAAAATTTGCAGAAAAGAAAATCAAGATATTGCTCCTTTTACAGGTAACCCTGAATATTAGGCAAGAGAAGATGAAATTCAAGTAAATATACCTATTCTTGTTTCCTTTGTTGATGTCTGTATATACGAAGCCACCCATTCAAGATTACATGTAAATAACATTCTCAAAAAAGTTCAGTATTTTCCATGAACATAATTAATATATAATGCTCATATAAAACATAGTAGTATGCCATAGATTATATTGTAAAGTTATTAAATATATACAGTATTATATTATTGTAGGATGATAATATATAGGCTTGATGGATAAAATAATATTTGAGCGGTGAATTAATTAGATTTATTGATGAAAATACGGATTAGATATAGCCTTATTAAATACAGTCGAGAGTAGAATAATAAAGTAAATGGTTTTGTACCCAATAAATGAAAAAGAAAGAAGTAGCAGAACATATGTCAATAGTTGTGGGTATGATTCATGGGTGCGAACGCCAAATAGGGTAGATACATATGATTCACCGATATGGTAATACCTATTTTACGTGCAAACGTTATGAGTATTTGTGACTATGGAGATCAAGTTAGTGGATTTTGAGGAATAGCAAGGTTGAACGTACCTATGATGTTGAAGACATTGTAATTTTTGAACATTGTGAGTTGTAAAGTACTTGATATAGAAAGGTGAGCACTAAGGGAGAAAACATATACAATTCCAATCGACCCATTTCTGAGAAAATAGGAAATCGTAAAATGCGAAGTTGAAGAAAACTAGAATGACTCATTGGATACTTGAATAAACATGGTAGCAGAAGGTAATAGTACCAAGTAAATCACTCGAAAGGTACAAGAACAGAATTAAAAACGAGTAGCAAAGAAGATTGAAGAAGGAACTTTCATCAAGGTGACGCTTGAGATTCTAAAGAAGAAAATGAATGTATGTACAAATAATTAGACGCCCTTCATTTTATAGATGCAAGCTCCAAGATGAACACTCGCTATAGCAAACTGGTTGCTAACTCATGAGTCTGGGTACTCACCTCAGAGTCTAAGAGGTTAAACATTATGATCAGGAAAGGCATACTTAAACTTAGATATCCATACAATATTATGTAGTGCCAATGGATAATACAAGGGTGTGGTCATGCCAATATAAGATATCGTCAAGAATCAGTTATTTCGAATATGATTATCACTGTATCAATATAATAAATTTGAAGTTGCAGCTTAAGTAACTGTATCGAGCTATTAAGCACTGTTTCTTAGTTGAACTGGGTGATATAACGTTGACGTGGTAGTAAACGATCATTGTTCGGTGATAGCTCCTAGCTAGTTATATTTTATGTTAAATTTGATAGGGTATCTATACATTTATTTTATATTTGAAGATCTTTAATATATTTCTGAAAGCATAAAGCAGATGTTTTTAAATGTATAAGAATTAGATTAATGCTTAAATCATACATAAAAGAAGTTAGATGCGTCAGTAATCAATAAGCAAAATATTCATTCGCGCTAGCACATACAAGGAGTTACAGTAGATGTGGCGAACGTATACTAGAAGTAGCCGACTGACTTGGAATGCTTACAGTAATTTTACTTACTCATTTTGCATAGTTGATTAAAAGTATCATAGGTAGGATTGTTATGAAGACATAGTTTATGAGTCTTAGCACTTCTTGGTACAGCTCAATACATATTGAATTATAAGATAGAATGAATAGATAGATTTGTAAGAATACAGATAGATGAGGAATTTGCAGTGACGAACATGTCGCTGTTTTATAATCTCATAAAGTTGAAATTTAAATAGATCGTGTTTATGTTTTTTTATTAAAGATAAAGTATCTGAGAGCTAAGGAATATGCTATGCAAACATATTAAAGTCAAACAAGATGTAAAATTTGGTGCATATGATGTAACGTCAATGGAAACGATTGTACTATTCACATTAGATTTATGTCGTTCTGTCATTTAATGGGTTTTTCCTCGTAGTGGTTATTAGTTAATATAGGATTGCCATATTTGACGAAGCTGCAGCCAAAGAATTTGCTGTTTATAAAGTCACAAAAAAAAGACATAAGAGGTTTAGAAAATGAGTCTTGTGTGGTGAAGCACAGTGAGCAAAAGATAGCTCATTCATTTATGTTAGGGCTTCTGAAGTTTGAGGACTTGAAAGACGAAGAACACTATATTGTATGAAGAGATTGGATTGTATATGTTTGTGTGAATGGATAGGGCAGAATAGTGCGCTAGCAGAGAAGCAAGCTCACACGAAGTAGAATTTTATATTGGCTACTTAATACGTATCACAAAACTTAGAAGTCTGAATAAGCTATCGCGACTGCCTTTATTGGGATAGTTCTCCCTTCCTAGCTATTGTTTTTGTAATTGTTGTAACAGAGGTATATCTTATATTGAGTTGTGCAAAGTTCCGACAGGGAGAAGATCAATTTATTTTATGAAGAAATGCAGTATGATAGCACTAGGATGGATTAATATAACATTAAGGTTAGTAGAGATGCCTATGTGCGTATACATCTGTAAAACAGAACTAAATACAAGCCTATATAGTTATTCACAAAGATTATTAGTTTGTTTATGTTAGAGGGTGGAGTTTGTCGTAGAGTATTCTACTTAGTGCACTGAGTGACTGGTGATTAACCCTTAGCTGCGTAAAAAAATGACAGACTTTGGTGAGGACATAATGGAAGATTGGAGCACCATTAGATAATTGTAAAAAAACAATCCACACAATTTATAAATAAACTGAAGTGAATTAATTCAACATCAATTAAAGCTGTAAATCCAAAATGTATAACGCTATAGTATTATGGAAGGTTTAAAATTTTATGTGTTTTAAAATTTTGCCTGAAACTAAAAAGCCAAAGTTTAAATATCACTTCAGAAGGAATAAAAAAACAGAATTGGACAAACGTGAACTTGTATAGAGTGAAAAGATGGATTTATGATACTAACGTGAATCGATAGGCGGCCTAGGGACTACTTGTAGTAAAGAATAGAGAGTTATCTTTAGGTCAATATTAGGTCAATTTAATCCAAAGTAACATGAGTCATATTAAGAAAATTCTATACTTATTTGACATAATAGGGTTCATAGAGACCTTGAGATGTGATTTTGTAATGTCAATCAATCAAAGTTAACAATTAATAATATAAGCTCTAATAATTTAAATTGAGTAAAGTAGTGAGTAGATGAGAGGTGAGTAATGTAGGTGATACGATTACATAATTAACTGCTAGCAACTTATCATAGGAGACTCATAACTCAAAAACGAGGATATTGGGAACTCCCGGTGTAGTGCTTGATACACATTGCTGAATCTTCGATTATAAACCTTTTCCATAGTTTTCATGACTATGGATACAAGAGAGGTTGGAATAAATTTTTGTTGCTATGTTAGAAGATATGATATGTTTGAACAAAATATTTTATTAAGCCGATAACGATCATTTAACGACATAACTAATTATGGATTAAAGATTGTATAGAGTAGTGAATTATATTGCTATATATAACTTTGGAAGTTTCAACCTTAAGAAAGTATATCGCAAGATACGAAGTTATACTTGATTACCACCTGTTATATTGTACAAACGGAAGACAATTCTAGACTTATCGTGATCCAGTAAATCGGGTGTGTACACTGCGATCTGCCAATAATGGACTCCAAGGTGGCAACAGTGTTGTAGGAGACAAAATATAAAGAAAGTGCAATCTAATGCCAAGTGGAAATGCGACTAGTGAAATTCCCATAGGATGTGGAGGAAGTTCAAGTTAGACTATAAAAGGATGAAAGTTAATCATCATAGAAAAATTCAGAAAAATTGTATATTATGCAAAAAATTTGGATCTACATATCAGGTGCAAAGAGCAGCACTTAGAAAATATGGTTGAAGAGAAAGGCAAGCTGCGAGGAAAGAGCACTTCTCAGCGAGGACAGAACAGTTTGGGCTTCGGTCAATAGGATAACAATTCTCGATGGTGTTCATCATACGTCATCAGTTGTCCGAAGAAGAGAAGAAGAAGAAGAAGAAGACGAAGAAGAAGAAGACGAGAAGAAGAAAGAAGAAAGAGAAGAAGAAGAAGAAGAAGGTAAGAAGAGAAGAAGAGGAAGAGAAGAAGAGAAAGAGAGAAGAAGAAGAAGAAGAAGAGAAAGAAGAAGAAGAAGAAAGAAGAGAAGAGTAGAAGAAGAAGAAGAGAAGAAGAGAGATAAAAAAAGAAGAAGAAGGAGATAGAAGAGAACAAATAGAAGAAGAAGAAGAAGAAGAGAAAAGAAGAAGACAAGAAGAAGAAGAAGAAGAGAAGAAGAAGAGAAGAAGAGAAAGAAGAAGAAGAAGAAGAGAGATGAAGTAAGAAGAAGAAGAAGAAGAAGAAGAAGAAGAAGAAGAAGAAGAAGAAGAAGAAGAAGAAGAAAGAAGAAGAAGATAGAAGCAGAAGAAGAGAAGGAAGAAGAAAGAAGGAAGAGAGAAGAAGAAGAACAGAAGAAGAAGAAGAAGAAGAAGAAGAAGAAGAAGAAGAAGAAAGAAGGAAGGAAGGAGGAGGAAAGAGTGAGGAGGAGGAGGAAGGAAGGAGAGAGGAGGAGGAGGAGGAGGAGAGGAGGAGGTCTGGAGGAGGGGAGGGGCAGGAGGGGGAGGAGGAGGAGGAGGGAGCAGGAGGGAGGAGGAGGGGAGGAGGAGGGAGGAGAGGAGGGAAGGAGGAGGAGGAAGGAGGAGGAGGAGGGAGAGGAGAGGAGAGATGGAGAGGAGGCGGACGGAGGAGGAGGAGGAAGGTAGGAGGAGGGAGGATAGGAGTGAGGAGGAGGATTAGACGATTACTGAAGACAAGAAGGATGTAGAAGGATTAGCAGAAGGATAGCCAGAGCGTGCTGTATGGAGGTCAGACGATGGTGTAAGACTTGAAACTCAAACAATCAATCAATCAATAAAGCTTAATCCATATGTGGGGTAACGGCTTAACATGCAGGCCAAATCTGATTATTCCCAGGAGGGTCAGTCCAAATAAATTTTCCCTTCTGCATACCTCCGATCGAGAGCCTCACTCTCATGGCAAAGCTAATAAATATGTTGACTTAAAAGAAAACAGAATGAAGGAAGTCATACGTTGACATATGCTGCCAAGAATCATTGCGCAGGTAAGATCCCCGCATAGCCAGTTAGGCTACTAGTACTCTCTACTCGAACCACAGCTTACCATCCAGAGATGATCTTCTCTTCTTGTAACGACGAAACTAGCGAGAGGCAAAGAGCTTGCAATGTCGTCTTTCTCAGATTCCAGCGAAGATCATACTACGATGGCATGCGAGGTCAGCAACAAGCGAAGATGTTTTTCGCAACCAACGCTTGTCCACGACTGGCAAGGTTCTGATAAGACTTTACCAATTCCGGGAGTGGGTTCTCAGTTCAAGTAAATGGAAGTAATGAGTGGAGATCCACATCTCGATCCACGATCAGATTCAGCATTTTGAAGTCGATTATCTCAATGTGTCGAACATGGTAACTCTAGGAAGAGACTTTCAATGTCTCATGTCCTTCTAGCGAAGATCTATCAATTCCTCTTAGTAAGGAATTGGGCGATAGGATGGTTTCAGCTTGCGAAGCCAGTTGAAAGTCCAGGCATGCGAGATCGCAAGGTGTGATGCCACTAATATAGCATAGCATCACTCCTCATCCGTCACCCTGGTACTATTGAATGGTAATCTCCGATATTTAGACAACCAAGTAGCCAATTATTATGTAATTTTCATGTACCATACTCATGAGTGGGTTCGAGGTCAAAAGAAAAGGTGAAATTTATGGAAGTCTTGGACTTCGCGTCATAAGTTTGTGTCGGAGGACATAGCGACCAATGAAAAGTTTATGTTTATGAACAAGGTGTGTTGTCAGAGTAACTCCATACAGGGTTAAGAT
>SNQN01001506.1:48825-93855 GCA_008642245.1 Bassia scoparia
TCGATAACAGATGAACTTTAACCAGATCTGATTTTTTTATAGAGATGCATTTCCCAAGGTAGCCTATTCTAAAACATAATAACTTCACAATGATATTCCATACTATGTAACGTCATAGAACGATCTGTACATATATTAGATTTATGTGTTTCTCATCATGGTTTTTCTCCTAGTGGTTATGTAATATAGATTGTCCAAGTTTCAGCCCAAGCAGTTGCTCTTTATCAAATTCAAAACAAAATGATTTAGATTAAAAATCACTCACCTTGTCGTGGAAGCATGAGCCACGAAAGTACCACCAATAGGCTTTATTTGAGGACCAACAAAGACTGAAGAACCATCTACTTGAGAAACCATTTGATTCGTGATGGCACAAGCAACGCCAAACTGCAGAGCCAACCCAGTGAAATTATTACCTCATCCGCTAACTCTGAAACTCCTTAGAAACTTAGAAGGATGCATTTATCTGGCCGGTAGTTCTCCCCTTCCTAAGATATCTCTTCTGTAAATTGTTGTAGCACTGTCTACTACCATGAGAGCAAATCAGCAGGAGCAAGATCCATTTTCAATCAATGCATTATACTCGAGATCAATCAGAGCTTAATGAGCTGCCATGCACATATAATCTGTAAACAAACAATACCTACAAAGCATAATCAACTATAACAAAGATTATTTAAGTTTTTTAGGTGGGTTATTGCTCTAATATGCATGAATGAACTGGTGATAACCCTAGCTGCAGATAAAAAAATGACAGACAATTTTTGAGAACACTGATGAACGCATTGGAGCATCATTAGATAAACTATGAAACAAAAAAAAAAAACAATCCACACCACAATTTCCTAAACTGAAACTGAAGTGAATTCCACTTCAACAATCCAATTACAAGCTGTAAATCCAAAAAATGATCACGCACCTGTAAGTAATCCAATAACAGGAACAGGTTCCAACACTTTCTGTGTACTTTCAAGCTTTTGCCTGCAAACATAAAACAAGCACAAGCATCTTAAATACATATACAACTTCGGAAGGAAATAAAAAATAAACCGAGAATTGACCAAAACAGTGAACCTTGTATAAGTGCAAAAGAATGGATCTCTCATGATATACAGTGCCCACTCAACTAAGGCAGGCTAGGGAACTACTTGTAAGTAAAGACTGAAGAGTATCTWAGGTCCAATTATTAGGTCCACATTTAACTCAAAGTCAAACAACTGAGTCATAAATTGGAAAAATTACTTAATAATCCTTAACATAATTAGGGTTCATAGCAGACTTGAGACTGCCGGCTTTGTAGATGTCAACTCAATCATAGATTAACATTATAATCCAACATCTAATACATTAAAATTGAGTGAGTAGTGAGTAGTGAGAGGTGAGTAATGTAGTGAGTACGATTACAAATTACCTGCTGCACTCACTCATAGGAGACCTAATCAAACTAAAACGCAGGATCTTGCAGCAACTCCGGTTGTAGTGCTTGATACACTTGCTTGAATCTTCGATTCTATACACCCTTTCCCATGTTTCTGCTTTGCCACAAGAGTTATGATAAATTTTGGTTTAAATATAATAAAACTTTTCACACATATGATAAATTAAACCAAATCTCTGGTTAGATTACTAAAAAGCATATAAATTATCATTGTTCTAAACACTTCCAAGTAAGTAATAAATGGTCTGATTCAAAAATTGGTTAAACATGATAATGTATAACAAACTACAAGAAAACTAGCCTAAAAAACAACAAACCTGTCCCAATATTGTCTGAATTTATGCTCGATTTTAAGTCTAAACTTTCTGCTTGAATATTGTTGCATAATTTCTGCTCAAATATTGTTGAATCCAAGCCTAAATAATAATTTCTCTGCAGAAAACAAAAAAAAAACAATTACAACAGAAGTAGAAAATCACAACATAATTTCTACTCGAGTAGAAGATCATGAAGAATGTATAAAGCAGCCAACATAATTTCTGTAATGAAAACCCTAAAAATTAGAAAATCCCCAAATTTTTAACTCTCAATTCCACTATTACTAAACAAAATCAGCAATGGACCACGGCCAAACTGAGTCGAAGTCCCCTACTTGATTCTCAATGTCGGATTGTTTCAATGCTGATGGGTTTGTTCTTCTTTTGCTTCTGAATTGATTTCGTCGCCTGTATATTCAAACCAAATCAACAACACCCAANAAGAGTTATGATAAATTTTGGTTTAAATATAATAAAACTTTTCACACATATGATAAATTAAACCAAATCTCTGGTCAGATTGCTAAAAAGCATAAAAATTATCATTGTTCTAAAYACTTCCAAGTAAGTAATAAATGGTCTGACCCAAAAATTGGTTAAACATGATAATGTATAACAAACTACAAGAAAACTACCCAAAAAAACAACAAACATGTCCCAATGTTGTYTGAATTTATGCTCGATTTTAAGTCTAAACTTTCTGCTTGAATATTGTTGCATAATTTGTGCTCAAATATTGTTGAATCCAAGCCTAAATAATAATTTCTCTGCAGAAAAAAAAAACAATTACAACAGAAGTAGAAAATCACAACATAATTTCTGCTCAAGTAGAAGATCACGAAGAATGTATAAAGCAGCCAACATAATTTCTGTAATGAAAACCCTAAAAATTAGAAAATCCCCAATTTTCTGTAATGATTTTATATTATATTACATGGCAAATAATTCAAAGCAAAACCATAAGAATAGAATAAATGTGAATCGTCAATAAAAATTCAAAAAATTGTACTTACCTCAATAAAAACAATCGCGAAGCTYCTTASCTCTGTTCTTCCTTTCCTTGAGCTGCTTCCTAGACTTCTCAATCTTTGTGGCCAATCCATTCTGCAAAAATAAAAAAAGACGTAAGCAAACGATCTAGAATAGCATAAATTACAAGATAGAAGCATGCAACTCATCTGTGTATCTGCAAGGACTTGAACTCCAATTCCAAATCAGCAACAACATTCACAAATATTCATCTGCAAAGAAATCAGAATCAGATAAAACAAATTCGAACGTAGAATTCAAATACTGTCATAGTATCTATCAATTTCGTTTCTTTTTCTTCGACAYTMAAAAAGAATCACTTAAATAAATACATCGATTAAATTTGAAACCCCGGAAATAAACAATCAAGCAAATAGAGCACCATCACCCAGAAAATCATTATGAACTTGAGCACCAAACACAACAAACCAGCCATCACCATTGTGAGCCTAAAAAATCGAGAACAAAACCCAGCAAAATATCGCTCAAGAAAGCTAACCAAATCAAAGAGCTAACCAAGAAAATTTGGTGATTTTAAATAGAAATTCAAACCGAACCGCGGTTCATAAATAATCAAACTACACTAACCTAAAATTCAAAACTTTAAAGATTTAAAACAACATTACCAAAATAAGTCTGATGATGATGATGCGACTGCTTTCTCTCTCCTAAAAAATCGAGCACCAAACACAACAAACCAGCCATCACCATTGTGAGCCTAGAAAATCGAGAACTAAACCCAGCAAACTATTGCTCAAGAAAGCTAACCAAATCAAAGAGCTAACCAAGAAAATTTGGTGATTTTAAATAGAAATTCAAACCGAACCGCGATTCATAAATAATCAAACTACACTGACCTAAAAATCAAAACTTTAAAGATTTAAAACAACATTACCAGAATAAGACTGATAATGATGATGATGATGCTTTCTCTCTCCTCGCCTCCCATTGCAGACATAATCAGAAACCCTAACAAATCAAATCCCTAATTAAAACACTACAAAATTCCAGAAAAAAAATCGATATCCTAATTAATTTCCCCTAGATCTATTAAAGTAAAATTCAACCCTAAACTGAACTCTTACAAATTGATTGAAGCCAAGAAAGAAAAGCCCCTAATTATCATTTTCTCGTTTGATTTTTGTGCTCGGTTAAGATGACCAATAGCTCCTCCGGAATCCATACAAACAGCCAACACCATCAACAAGAAGATAGAAGGTCTAAATCGAAAACCCCAACTCAAACGAAAACCCTAATTCGAACAAAACAAAACTATTAATTAACAAAACTAAATCAAACAGGGMAAATCTCACCTCTTAAGAACCTTCTCGCGCCCCATAGGTTGCATGCGGTTACCATGAATGGCCGTTGCTCTCACAAAACCGCAAAAAAAAACCGCTGACCCTCACCACCACCGTCGAACCAAAATGGCGACCATAAAAACCAGTTGAATGTCGACAAAATTCGAAGGGAAAGTGAGAAGAGGAAAGAACAGGGAAGAATGTTGAGGGAAAATGGCGAGCAAAACAATGGAAAAGAAATTGGGGAAAGAGCTTGCATGAGATGACAAACGACTGACGAGGAAGCAAACCAATTGAAATATATGCAATGGCACTGGTGTAAATTTTTTAAAATCACAAGGGCAAAATGGACCGGGAACTGTTCATATGAACAGTAACCATCCTTACTCACTTTTTTTNTAAATATACCAATTCTTGTTCCCTTTGTTGATGTCTGTATATACGAAGCCACCCATTCGAGATTACATGTAAATAACATTCTCAAAAAAGTTTAGTATGTTCCATGAACATAATATATATGCGCTCATACATACAAATATAAGTATGCCAGACACAATTACATAAATATTAATAAGTACTGCATGACAAAATTATACAGGCTATGTGACACCACCAATTTTGACAAATGATTATAAGTTTATAGAAATTGGATAGTCATGGCATTTATCAGCAGTCATGATAAAGTAACATGTTCTGACCAAAATGAAAAGAAGATAAAACAATATGCATAAGTGAGTGATTTGCTGCCAACGCATATATCACACGTAGCGCCTACCACTTCACACGTCTTGAGTATGAAAATTAATGATATTTAGTGATTTATGAAAGAATAGTACAACATGAATGTTGCACTTGTCAACTTAGACCCTTGAGTTTCAATACTTCATATAAGAAAGTTAGAACCAAGACAAAACCAATTAAAACCCATTAATGAACCAAATCAGGAAAGAAAAATTCAAGAAACTAAACACCGATAGGTACAGTACACCAGAAATAAACACATACATCAAGATTGAAGAAGAGACCTATAAAAGCTGAAGTTGGATCCTCCAAAAGCAAAAATGATCATCTATAACATCCACATTAATAGCCTCCTCATTTATTAGATGAAGCTAAGACTGAAACACTTATAGCAAACTGTGCATAAACCCCAATACAGTACTCACTGAAAGCATACGATGAGGAACAAGRAAACTACTTACTTCGATATATAACTATCTAACCGTACAATGGATCTACCAAGGGATGTGTTCCAATATATACTCAAGCATATACCCAACAAATATACTACCATATATACTCAAGCAAATATAGTATGCTCTTACTCTGTTCTTTCTACYGGTAGTATATTGAGTGGTATACTCAATTTGGTATACTCAGTAGTCAATATTCAAAATTTGAGTAGCCTTCTTTATTTTAATCCATCACACTTTCATAATATACTTAAAGCAATAAGCAGAGTATWCAMATTGTATAAGAATTTAGATTAATGCTTAAAAGTCACATCACTAAAAGAAAGCCTTAGCAACTGCCTCAGTAATCAATATGCAAAAAATATTCATCGCTATCACATACAAATCAGAAGCTGGAACTTACTAAACGTCCTCACTAATTGGAAATGCTTCATTATTTAAACATTTTGCACACTATACTAATGGTAGGCTTTGTATGCAAAGACAAAATAKATTCATTCCTTCGAGAAGATCAAACTCACCCACAATACGAAAATTTCCATCCAAAAATCAAACGAAAATCTCCCCTAAATAACATAGATAGGAAATTTGCAAGTGACAACCATTGTGTTCATCATCTCAATAAYAKATGAACTTTAACCAGATCYGATTTTTTTTATAAAGATGCATTTCCCAAGGTAGCCTATTCTAAAACATATTAACATCACAATGATATTCCATACTATGTAACGTCATAGAACGATMTGTACATATGTTAGATTTATGCGTTTCTCATCATGGTTTTTCTCCTAGTGGTTATGTAATATAGATTGTCCAAGTTTCAGCCCAAGCAGTTGCTCTTTATCAAATTCAAAACAAAATGATATAGATTTAAAATCACTCACCTTGTCGTGGAAGCATGAGCCACGAAAGTACCACCAATAGGCTTTATTTGAGGACCAACAAAGACTGAAGAACCATCTACTTGAGAAACCATTTGATTCGTGATGGCCAAAGCAACGCCAAACTGCAGAGCCAACCCAGTGATCTAGGAAAAGTCAAAAATTTACAATGTTAAGGTCAGTTTGAGCTTGAAAAATCAAGTATCAGAAAAGTGCAAAATTATCACCTCATCCGCTAACTCTGAAACTCCTTAGAAACTTAGCAAGATGCATTTATCTGGCCGGTAGTTCTCCCCTTCCTAAGATATCTGTTCTGTAAATTATTGTAGCACTGTCTACTACCATGAGAGCAAATCAGCAGGAGCAAGATCAATTTTCAATCAATGCATTATACTCGAAATCAATCAGAGCTTAATGAGCTGCCATGCACATATAATCTGTAAACAAACAATACCTACGAAGCATAATACTCTATAACAAAGATTATTTAAGTTTTTTAGGTGGGTTATTGCTCTAATATGCATGAATGAACTGGTGATAACCCTAGCTGCAGATAAAAAAATGACAGACAATTTTTGAGAACACTGATGAACGCATTGGAGCATCATTAGATAAACTATGAAACAAAAAAAAAAAACAATCCACACCACAATTTCCTAAACTGAAACTGAAGTGAATTCCACTTCAACAATCCAATTACAAGCTGYAAATCCAAAAAATGATCACGCACCTGTAAGTAATCCAATAACAGGAACAGGTTCCAACACTWTCTGTGTACTTTCAAGCTTTTGCCTGCAAACATAAAACAAGCACAAGCATCTTAAATASATATACAACTTCAGAAGGAAATAAAAAATAAACCAAGAATTGACCAAAACAGTGAACCTTGTATAAGTGCAAAAGAATGGATCTCTCATGATATACAGTGCCCACTCAGCTAAGGCAGGCTAGGGAACTACTTGTAAGTAAAGACTGAAGAGTATCTTAGGTCCAATTATTAGGTCCACATTTAACTCAAAGTCAAACATATGAGTTATAAATTGGAAAAATTACTTAATAATCCTTAACATAATTAGGGTTCATAGCAGACTTGAGACTGCCGGCTTTGTAGATGTCAACTCAATCATAGATTAACATTATAATCCAGCATCTAATACATTAAAATTGAGTGAGTAGTGAGTAGTGAGTCACAAATTAATTTAGATATAGGTGATTTGATGGTTCAATTTTGAAATTTTATTTTTATTGTATCAATCGATTGATTTATGCAATAAATAAATAAAGACTAATATAAGTAGATAATTTAGATATAGGTGATTTGATGTGAAAACACAAACCTTAGGTTGAAAATTAAAAACTTTTAATCTTGACCCTAGGATTTCAAGATGGACAGTCAAGATTTAATCTATGTATTATTAGTAATTCAATCTGGAGTACATTGAAGGGTTAAAGGGGTACGCGTGTCATGTTCATAACAGTAGGTAAAGTCTTGTGTACCCTTTACTGTTTGTATGTACCCCTTAAAATGTAAAATGTCCCACTTATTTTTGGTTTCACGTTTTCATATAACATGTGTTTTCACTGGATCCTGACTAGGATTTGCGATTATAATGTAAGTAATTATGTTCGTTTTTCCAAAATACACATCATCTTGGTCTTTGAATTATTAAGTTTCTATCCTCTATTTAATAAATATAATCTTTAACTTGTTTTTTCATATAACAAAGTGCAAATAATATAAGTAGATAATTCTAAGAATTCGATAACATTAGTAACAGTCCGAATTTATTTCGAGTTTGATTCTCATAACTAAATTGATTCTCACACAAGATTATATCATCAACAATTGAACATAATTTCACACCATGACACCCCAAACTTGATCAAATAAGTTGTGTCTAAATGCTTCATATTGAAAACCTGTCCTCCCTAATCCCTACAGAATGCCAAACTCCAGACCATATATTATTCTTCAACGACTTCAGATTGCATCTGCAAGAAAATTTGCAGAAAAGAAAATCAAGATATTGCTCCTTTTACAGGTAACCCCAATATTAGCGGCGAGAAGATGAAATTCAAATAAATATACCAATTCTTGTTCCCTTTGTTGATGTCTGTATATACGAAGCCACCCATTCAGATTACATGTAAATAACATTCTCAAAAAAGTTTAGTATTTCCATGAACATAATATATATGCTCATACATACAAACATAAGTATGCCAGACACAATTACATAAATATTAATAAGTACTGCATGACAAAATTATACAGGCTATGTGACACCACCAATTTTGACAAATGATTATAAGTTTATAGAAATTGGATAGTCATGGCATTTATCAGCAGCCATGATAAAGTAACATGTTCGACCAAAATGAAAAGAAGATAAAACAATATGCATAAGTGAGTGATTTGCTGCAACGCATATTATCACCTCCCTTTTTATAGGGATTGGTGAGGATGTAGGTTGATGTTTGCCCAATGTGGGACAAACTGTCACTACTTTATCAATGTGGGACAGCCATCTGACCTGTGTCAGACTTTGTCTTGTACCTTGTTATGTGTGCCTTTGTTCTGTGGGGCCCACATGTTCCCTTTCTTTGGGCTATGGTGGGACCCACCAGCAGCCACGTGGCGCCTGGCCATTGGGCAGGGACAAATTTCCTTATCATACTTGCATTATATCTTAAAGATGTAATAATTTAAATATGTTACGAATTTGATCATATGATGTTATTTTTTATAAACCGAAATCCTGCTTGGTTAATTTCTTCATTATATACTATATCCAAACGAGCAATACAATATTTTTGTTAGCAAAATTAAATAATCAAATCAAGTGTTTACTCTAACTGTTATAGCATGATAAGAGGGAAGACTAGACATGTAAATCAGATTTAGTCGAATTATGTTGTACCAATACTACTTTATATTATTATTCGTAATCGACAATTGCCAGTTTTGTGTTTTAGAAGTCTTATTCATGACCTAGAGTCAATTTGGATGGACCCAACGAATGTCAAGTCAAAAAATGTTATTAAGGTATGTCTTTTAGATACAAATTCCAATTTAAAGATATTTTTCACTAAGGATTTTTTTTCCACACAAATTGTACTTCGTTCAAAGGTATTTAATTAGTAACAAAAAATCGTATAGAAATAGGCTAATAGAGTATTTGCAATACTTCAAAGAAAAGGCAACTAAGTGCTGAGTGTTCAGTTGTTCACAGTATAACTAACATATGCAATAATCAATAATGAATGAATGATAAATGCACTCATGCAGCCATGCAAGATTTATGCATGCATATAGGATTGATACTTCTTCCTTCATTTACGCTTTTCTTTCCTTTTCATAATTAACAGATTTGCTGAGCTGAGCCGTGTCTAAGCTCACATGTGATGGGATATGTTATCTCATATTGAGAAAG
This sequence comes from Bassia scoparia, assembly GCA_008642245.1. Classification (NCBI taxonomy): domain Eukaryota; kingdom Viridiplantae; phylum Streptophyta; class Magnoliopsida; order Caryophyllales; family Amaranthaceae; genus Bassia; species Bassia scoparia. Next base: position 58,419 of record SNQN01001506.1, read on the forward strand.
TGTGAATTAAGGGGAGTGTGAAGGGAAGTGTATCTCATATTGAAAAATTGATAAAATTGTATCCGGCCATTTCATAATGGTAAGGGTCGGGGTTACTTCTCACATTAGCAATGTTTTGAGGTGAAACTTTTTTGGACTTGTAAAGTGGACGCTCGTGGCGTGTGCGGTTTAGACCCGTTTACCATGATATTAGAGCCAAGTTGGCTAGAGTTGTGATGAACTGGGCTAGACTAAAAAGGACAAGACACATGTGAGGGGGAGTGTCGTTGAACTCGTGTAGAGCATACATGAGAGTGAAAGTACGTATTATCTAATAACATTCATGAAGTGTCAATATAAGGGGAGTGTGATGTGTTTCCCATATTGAAGAAGATATAAAGTATAGGTGGACACTCCCACTTACATTGATTAATGGGGAGTGTGATGTGAACCTCCCTAAACTTGTAAGGTGGACACTCGTGACGAGTGCGACCTATACCCATTTATAGGGCTACAATTTAAAATCTAAACTCTAAAGTCTGGCATTGTGAAGCAAGGGAGCATTTGATACATTTTCTATCAACAAACTAAATACTCCCTCTGTTCCATAATATTTTGTGTGTTTGCTATAGTGCTAGTGCATGCTATTCACAAGTAAAATCTTTTATGTATCATTCAATATATAAAACTAGTCTTATAAGTACGCGATCTGTGCGTGTATTTATAAAAATGTTGCATTGATATATGATTTGTACTACTATGAATTTTTTTCTTTGTGATTGAATCTTAAATATAAAAATAACTTACTGATGTTGATTAACTCATTGTTTGCGTTGACATATATAACTTTAATGATGTTAATAAATAACAATATTACAAAATAGTTTAAGTTGATTTTATATAAATTCAAAAAATAATGACACTTTTTGTGCACACAAAGTAATTTAGATACTGTCTCTTATACACATCTAGATGTGTATAAGAGACAGGTTATATATCGACTAGAAATTTTTGAATTTAAAAGCGTTAACAATAAACCGTGTTAATTTATTTTTTTGTTATAAATTACTCAATTGAACTAATGTATAAATTTAAATAAATGTTAACAATATATTGACATGTATTTACCACGAGGACAACTTATCTTAGGTACATATATATACAAACAAGAAAATCGTCATTGATACGTGGATTAATACTTCCTCATATTTGCATCATTCAAGTAGATAGGTACAAGACACAAAGAAAACACATTTATGATAAATCACATAATAACATTTCCCATAATAACTTCACTGTCTACTTCTAAATCATCACAGATGGTGAAATGTGTCACGTGAAATTGCAAAGCTCCCAACATTACAAATTATACAGAATAATGGAAAATTGCTGTTATATTTTCCCATCACATAAATAATGAAAAAAAAATCAGATAACAATAATATATTAATTAATTATAAGAACAACAATATATATATATATATATATATATATATATATATATATAGTAATAATAAAGTGAGAAAGTGGACAAAAAGAATTAAAACATAGTATCATAACAGAAGATACAAAGTTCGCAAGATTCCTATTGCAACACATGGTGTAAGGTCAGGAATGTTGCAAGTTCACTGTTACAAAAAAATGGCAGATTACAAGAGATGGGATGAAGGGCATACATTGTTCTGAATTTGTGGCACACAGCAACAACAACAACAACAACAACACCATCACACATTAATACATTATTCGCACCAGTGACACCACCACTGCTCATCATGTAATGTTAATGCTACCCATGTGTTACATTGTCAAGTTGGTTATTAGAAACTTTGAGAATATAGTATAATAATCTTTGGTGTCATGTGCAATCATACATTGATCATCTTTTTTTAAATTATTGTTATTAGAATCCTTTTGTCAGGTTCAGATATTATTTGTCATCTTCTTATTGCTAGCTAACTTTGCTTATTCTTCTAATTATTACATGTTGTGTCTCTTATTTGATAGAGATTTCATAGCCACTACCATTATTACAACTATTTGTTTACAATAGAGGTGAACATAAAATGCGCAGTCTGGGTTGGACTTGTATATGTAAAGTCATATTCAAATTCTGCGATTCAAAATTTGTGAATTTTACGAGTTAATAGTGTAAATTTTTACCACCCACATTCGAAACTTAGTTTGAAAGAATTTTTTTTTAAAAAATAATTTGATTGTTTAAACAATCACGGTTTTCAAACGAGCTAGACCAGGGTTGTGGGTTGGACTAGTGATCATCAACTCTAGTTGATAATTATTTAATTGATTGATTACAATGCAATTTTAATTTAGTTAATTAGCATATGTGACGTGACTAGTTAATAAGTATATAATAGCATTAGCTAGTAGACAGACTTCATAATATATAAGGTGTTTGGCAACTAATCACTTTCCCTGCATCTGCTCATCATTTGAGAATTAGTTTATTCTTTACCTAACATCTTAGCATGAAATTTTAACATATTTAGTAAGTGAATATAGTCATGATATGCTTCAAATCTAATCTACTAAGCCAATACATTAATACAAAATAATTTAATACTACTGGTGATAAATCTTACAGCGAAAGAATTCAATAGTTGCTACCATTTTAATAGATTGAAGACACAAAGTTACTACATTCAATGTCACTGGCCATCTATATGATATCATTCGATCTCACTCACTAACTCTTTTTCTTTTTTTGTATCATTAGTTTACCAAGTTTAAACGAGGAAAAATGAATAACTTCTAAATATTTTGCAGCCTCAAAATCAAGTATCCCTAAATGAGATATCCTGATATCTAACTTAATAAAAAATCTTCAAAATTACTTTCAATATTTTTGGGATTGGCACAAGTTAAAATAGAGAAGAGTAGTGACAAAGACTAGCTCATCATTTGGTCCATTCTATGGATCAACTTGGCTATTTTATCAAATCTTGGATGAAGAGAAGACACAATAACTTTATTCCCTAGTGAAGTAAACTAATGATATGATAATATGTTAATACTTAGTATTCGTTTTGAATGCATATCCAATGAATTAAACGAAAAAAAGTAAAGACGCGTGAAAATCTAAATGAGATGCATCCGAGTGATTAAGGACAAAATCAAGAGAATATAAAAAAGAATGCATATGATTATCAGGTAAAGTATATCAATTAGAATCGATATGATGAAGATTGCTACATTCTTGGACTGTACCTTGAATCGTTGCCAAAAGTATTTTTAAATTTCATTCGATTAAACTACGGCCACGCCTACTCTAGAGCTCTATTCATTCCTTTGTTTTCAGTCTATATATCAAGCCATTGTTATTTCATTATCATGGCAATTCTTTATTTATTTATTTATTTATTTATTTATTTATTTATTTATTTATTTAATTATTATTTTTATATCTTTATTTTTTTGGAAGTAGGTCAGAGTAACACACATAAACATCAGTACTCTTTCCTAGCACAAGTAGCTAATACATGAACCTATTCAACTAAATTACGACTAACCTTCTTAAAAACAATACAAGACAAGTTATTACACAACTCTTAAGATATCCTCAAGGATTTACATTTTTTTGGAGTCTGGCTAGGGTCGTGGAGGCATTTGATAATCATCTACGGATCGTCCAAACCTCCATTGTTGTTGTCATTTCCATTACATGCTTGAGATTGAAAAATCTGGAATAGAACTCCTGATATTCTTCTAAAATTGGACATTTTACTTCTCTGGATCTTCCTGATATTCTGCATAAGATTCCCACCAAAGCAACCTGGCATCCACTGTAGCACCCCGATCCATACAAGTCGGATAACTCCACAAGCAAAGAAAATATGCTGCAGAGATTCACTCTCTCCTTGACAAAAGAGACACCGATAATCAGTAACTAAGCCCATCTGCTTTAATCTCACCTTGGTTTTGAGTCTGCTTCTCATAACCAACCAGGAAATTATTCTATGTTTAAACAGAGTCAATCTGTTCCAAACAAAAGAGCACCAAGGGACTTTACTTCCCTTAATCTCCATCTTTTGATAAAGCTGAGAGACAAAGAAAGGAGTCATCTTCATGATATCATCTTGAAGTCCTTGTCGAACAATCTGGTCCTTCACTTCACAAATTTTCCTCCAAACCCAACTAAAATCCATGGGATGCCTATAGCTCCACCAATTCTACTTTTTAATACACACTGTATTCACCCTTTTTATCCACTTCTTATCTTTTTTGTGAGAAATTGCCCACACATGTCTAGCAATGTTGCAAAAATTCTAGAGTTGAGCATTTTTTATGCCAAGACCACCAAACTTAACTGGTTGACATACCTCAGACCACTTCATATCACCAGACTTGGTTAGGAAACCAGAGCCCTGCCAAAGGTAAGCTCTGTAGACTCATTAAATTTCATGAATAATTGATTAAGGCAGAATGAAGACCTGAGACCAACACAAATGTATGGTCATGAGGACTGAATTAATCAACTGAATCCTTCCAGCAAAAGAAATATTTCTAGAGCTCCGACACCTGATTCTAGAAGTCAATTTCTCCACCAAAACTTCACAATCCTTAGTCCCTAATTTCTTAGAAGAAATGGGAACTCCTAGCCTCCTAGGTATTTGAAAGGCAATATGTCAGAAACAAAACCTGTTCTTGCAATGATATTGCTCTGCAAAGTTTCACTCATACCCTTGTAGTAGATTTCAAATATATGGAAATTTGTTTTAAGACCTAAAGCATCTGAAAAAACTTTGAAAGTTGCCATAACATCATCAATGGAATCAATCTCACCCTTACTACATAGAATTAGATCATCAGTAAAACACATGTGTGTAATTTTGCTTAATCTACACCTTGGATGAAACTGATAATTTAAATTGTGCACCATGTGAGTCATAACCCTGGACAAATAATCCATAACAATCACAAATAAGAGAGGTGATAAGGGATCACCTTGTCTGAGCCCTCTCTTAGGTGAGAAAAAACCAAGGGGAGAGCCATTTATCACCAAAGAGTATTTAGGAGAAGTGATGCATAACATAATAAGAGAAATAATATGATTGGGAAAACCCAACTGAACAAGTAACTCTCGCACAAACTCCCATTCAACTGTATCATAGGCTTTGCATAAATCCAACTTGATTAGACAACTAGGTCTCACAAAGCTTCTGCCATAATGCCTCACCAATTCTTGACAAAGAAGAATATTATTAATAATATACCTCCCATGAACAAAGGCTCCTTGATTAGAGGAAATGATCTCAGGAAGTGCCTGCCACACAACACTTTGGAGAGATACTTGTAAAGAACATTACAACAAGAGATTGGTCTGAACTGAGATACATCATAGGGGCAAGTGACTTTAGGGGCATTCAATTGTTTCATGATTTTATCTTCTTGTAAACACTGTTTGACAACCTTTATAACCGCCTCACCCACAATACTCTAGTTGTCTTTGAAGAAATGGGACCCAAAACCATCAAGGTCAGGAGCTTTGTCTCCATTAATTGAAAACATAGCTCCTTTAATCTCATCATCAGTGTAATCAGCAAATAACATAATCTTCATATCTTCAGTAAGTTTAGGACCACAATTTTATAATATCCTCATTAAATCCTGTTCTATCCTGCATTGAAGAATCCAATAACACCTGGTAATACTCCGAAAAAGTTGTAACTACTTGGTCAGGGGCATCTTGCAAGGTGTCATTCATGTCATTAATTGCATGCATATTACTTTGCAACCTCCTCTTCCTGATGGATCTATGAAACAGAGTTGTATTCCCATCTCCATCTTTCAACCAGGCAACCTTTTCCTTTTGTCTCAAAAAACTCAAATGATTCTGGTGGGCCTGCTTATGCTCCATCAAAGCAGCTTTCTCCTTTTGCATAAGGTCAGTGTCATCAGGAGACTCATGCAACTCCTTCTGTGGTTGCATCAAAATGGTTCTGGCCTTATTCTCTTTAGCTTGAATATCATAAAAACCACTTTGATTCAACTGTTTCAACCCATTCTTAACATGCTTCAATTTGTGAATCACCTTATGCATCTCACAACCTGTGATAGTATAGGACCACAATTGGAAAATCATACTAGAGAAATACTCAGCTGACTGTCACATCCGAAAGTACTTAAATGGTTTCTTACCACTCAAGACATCTCCAACTCTCAAGACTGCAGGGCAATGATTTGAAACACTTTCATTCAAAAACATAGCAATAGTTGTAGGGAAGGTTTTGAGCCAATCATCATTTACCATAACTTTGTCCAATTTCATGTTACTCTAGAAGCCCCATCATGTTTGTTGCTCCAAGTATAGAAATGTCCACTATTTGGAACAACAAACAACCCATAAGTCTCCATGCAAGACATAGCAGCCAACATTTCAGACTGCCTAACTGGTGCCCCCATTCTCTCATCCACATTCAATACACAATTGATATCTCCAGCACTTACTTTAAATTTCATCCTCGTTGTCGTTTGGCTAAGCTCACTCATATGTGTTTTGCGGATGATCTGATTTTGTGTTGTAAAGGGGAGATTGAGTCCATCAAGTCTATGTTGGCTGCTTTTCAAGTCTTTTCTGATTCTACGGGGTTGAAGGCTAGTATTCAGAAATCAGAAGTTGTTTGTCGAGGTATGTCTGATTCTGATATTTAGGAGGTTCTGTTATGCTCCGGTTTCTCTCTTGGCCGCATTCCTTTTAGATACCTTGGTGTTCCAATCTGTTCTAAGAGAATCTCGGTTAAAGATTGTGATGTTCTTGTTGATAAAATGGCTGCTAGGATCCGAGTTTGGAGTACTCGTCATCTCTCTTTTATGGGGAGACTGCAATTAATTAACTCTGTTCTGCTTAGTGTACATATGTATTGGGCTCAGGTTTTATTCTTCCTGTTTCTGTGTTGCATAATATCACCAGAATTTGTAGATCGTTTATGTGGAGCGGGCAAACATACTCTGGAAAGGCAGGTAACATCAGTTGGGATTCTGTTTGTTTGCCTAAACGGTGTGGTGGCCTTGGTATTAGAGATGTTTTTGTGTGGAATCAGGCTTCTCTTGGACGTCATGTCTGGGATTTGGCTCATAAGAAGGAGAATTTGTGGGTTATGTGGATCCATTCTGTTTACCTAAAGACTGGCTGCTGGTGGGATTATAAACCACCAAGTGATTGCTGTTGGTATTGGCGGAATATTTGTGAGGTGAAAGATATTTTTGTTGCTCTGGGTATTCAGCAGGATGTTATGGCTATGGACACTTACTCTATTTCTGCTGTTTACAATAAATTAATTTCTCAACCTTAGGAGGTCTAGTGGTGTAGTGCTGTTTGGCAACAGCTGAGTGTGCCCAAGCATCGGTTCATTATTTGTTTGGCAGTTCAGGAGCGATTGAAGACGAGAGATAGACTTCATAGACTTGGAGTGTGTCCTTCAGTCGAGTGTTTGCTTTGTAAAACAGGCATTGATTCTCATGCTCATCTGTTCTTTCAGTGCCCTATTTCCTCCCATGTTTGGCAGACTCTTTAGTCTTGGTTGTAGATTAGGGTCCCTTGCATTACTCTTCTTCCTATTATTCGACAGGTACAGCGATGCAGAATTTCAAAGTTTAGTTTTGTTGTTTTCTATGCTACTCTGCAGGCTGCTATATATTTTTTGTGGGACTTGCGGAATAGAATTCTCTGGTCTGATATAGTGGTTGATAGTGATAATTTGATTAAAGTGGTGAAAGAGACGATTGTACTTCGAGTCACGAGTGTTTGTCCTCGAAATATTTCTCGTAGTGATAGTGCTTGGCTTACGGCTTTGTATTAGTGCTTTTGACTCATGACCGTCATGGGTTCTAGGTTGTAACTGTTTCTTGGTTTCTGAGCTTTTAATGAATTACTTATTGATAAAAAAAAAATTGATATCTCCCATAAGAACCCATGGGCCCTTAAGGATAGAATTGACCCTTCTCATGTCACCCCATAATTGATCTCTTTGATCCCTGTCATTATGAGCATAAACAATTGCACAGAAGAAAGAAACCATACCACGTTTAAGTTTCACTGTACACAAGATCTATTAAGAGGACATCTCCATAATAGAACCATCAAAACAAAGAGGATTCCAGGCAAGCAAGATTCTCCTGGATCTATCCATTGCACAAATGGATGTGAAACACCAACCATTAAACAAATTAAGATACAAAGCACCTAACTTTCCTAGTTTCACCTTTGTCTCCAAGAGAGAAATAAAGCTAGCATGAATACTAGAAAGATAACCCTTAATAGCATTCTACTAATTAACCTCATTTGCTCCCCTCACATTCCAGCAAACAAGTCTATCCATTTGGATGGGGATTATCAGCACCCCTAACTTGAACACTATCCAACACCTTAGCTCTAGTTAAGTCAACAACCCCTACAATACTAGCCTGATCCTGAGCTGCAGTTAACACTTGAAAACCATTATTGAGAAGTGTCACACTAGGTTTAGCCATACTAAGCCTAGCAGGCTTTGTCACTTTGCTGAAAACCTTCCCCATCAACATGATAATTTGAAGGCTCTACTCCAGTTACAGCCACTGGAGTAGCAAACTCAATGGTAGATATTGCTACCTTGCTACTCACCTCAGTAGGTGTTGATTTCTTCTGCCAAACCATCTTACCCTGCTTCCTGCATTTAGAATCCTCATGTACAAATGTCTTACACTTTTGACACAAAATGGGTTTCCATTGATATTTTATAGGTACTGATGTCAAGACATCACATTCATTAGTAGATCTTACTTTCTCCAGTATATTGAGCCTTTATCCATTGGCCTTGACCAGTAAAACTTGAGTAGAAGAGAGTTTATCCTCTAGGGGATCTTTTTTAGAAACATGTAGACGGCCATGATGTTGGAAGCCAAGCAAGTTAGGAATGTATATATGAGTACGGCTTTACCAGGTTGCAACAAGTGATAGTATTTCCATGAAGAGATGCTAGTAGCTATTTTCTCATAGACTTCATTGAAGATAACTTAACTTCATTTATCCACATCCATTGGACATCCTAGATAAGTACCTAACTTGTGAGTGTCATCTAGCCCCAAAGGATTTTTTTATATTTGCCTTGATGTCATTAGAGTATTACTACTAAAGAGATGATGTGTGACCTCTTACAATTAATCATATTTGTGCTTAATTTCTTATGTTTGCTGGTTATATTGTGGATAATCAAACAACTCCTTATTTAATTTGAAGGAGTTAAGATAAAATTAAGGACCCAAACTTTTGGTTTTTTCACTATTTGGGACTTGAAACTTTTTTTGTGCACCGTTTACTACCTAGAATTATTTTCCGATGGGTTTTTGTTAACCATACATAAACTTGTTTAATTTAATATGAATTCCCAAACAAAAAAATTGAGTGAGAGAATTATACGAGTGTTAAATTATTGCAGTTGTTGTTTGGCACCACAAAAACCCTTTCCTCTGCTTTCTTCTAACAAACCCAACTCTTCATCTTCCATACTTGTTTTCCAGAATTTTTATCAATCGAAGGTGGGTTTTTTTTCGCAAAGGCAATTCTCATCTTCAAGGTAATTATTTGTTCTTCCACTTACTTTATGCAATCATGAAATCAAAAATCAAAATTCTCTTTTCGCCGTTATTTATTTTCGATACCTCATTTAGCTCCCAAAAGTCGATGATGATTGTACCTTATCGCAATAAGTCCGTTTGCAAATTATGCTCAAGTGTCACCTCACACCCATTCTTTTCTAAGCCTCACACCATTCTTCCATACCAATTCAAGTCTTATTTGGAGCCATTGTTACTTTACTAGGCAAAAATAGCTTGCTAGGAATTTTCTTTGATTTTCCGAGAATTTTTAATGATTTTTAGGATGCTCTTTGAGTCTCAGGAGCATTTTCGTAATTTCCTTGGGACTCAAATGACTCTACAACATTCCTACTATCTTTTCCTATTTTTCTATGTTTTTCCACATTTTTCCATATTTTTCTTTAAGTTTCTAAGGTACTTTAGCATGTCAAAGGCATTTTCGGAATTTCCTGTAGCACAACTTGGACATTGTATTTCATTTTATTTTAAATTCATTTGTTTTCAAAATTTTTTAGGAATATTCCATATTTTTTTATGAATTTTCTTTTATTTTCCTAAAACTTCGATTGTTCTAAAACTTTCCAAAATATTCTAGAACGTTCCCCAAAGTGAGTTTTCTTGCCACAAAAGTCGAAAAAATCTAGAGTTATTTACTTGGCTAAGAAAAGGATATTTTCCGAAGGTTGTGTGAAAAATACGACAAGAGGATCAAACCGAATCTGTGCGATAACATCCGGAATAAAATCTAAAATAATCTCAAAAAGCCACACGAGCGGGTACACACTGGAAACGAGCATATACACACTGGTGACATGGTATCACAAGCGTGTACACGCTTGCCTACATGACGCCAAGTATACATGAGCATGTACACGCTCACCTCGGGCATGTATACGCTCACCTCGGGCATGTATACCCTCACTTTGGGCGTGTATGCGCTCATTTTCTCCATGTTCTCCAAGATATTTTCGCCTATAAGTACAAMCCTTTGGGGTTCGGATCAGGAGGACCGAAGGGACATTCGTCTTTATTCTTCCTAAACACCTCTAAGCTCTCCTAAACAAAACTATACACATCAAACACATTCAAGGCTTGCTTAACCTAACTCAAATTCAATTCAAGTGACACTTTGAGCATCATTCAAGAACGTTTCGATCGTCGCGTACAAGGTACTAACTCTGAGACTCTCTTTGCCTAATCACTTAGTATTATTTGTCAATTGAAACAATGTTTAATTGAAGGCTTGATGTTAATAAATAACAACAATGTAGGATTAATTAAATATTTCAACCTTTGTATATTTGCAAAAAATATGTTGTAGTTCGGTTTCAAATTCAAAAACCATTCTATGTCACATTCAATGTTCACTATTCCATTTCAATACTATGTTTAATTAAATTTCTAGTTCCACAATTGATTAAAAATTTCCTAGAAACTGACATAGTAATTTTAGGATGATCCATGTAATATTATTAGGCTTTGATGTGCTTGTTTCTTTCATATGTTATCCAAGAACAGTGCATGTTAATCCCTATGAAACCTTGTATAATATGATTATATTTTATTGTATTGTTTTTTGTAAGTGAATTACTTCGCTTTAAATACAAGATTTGCATGCTTAATCATAATATGGTCACTTAAAGTCAAATAACTTGGACAATCGATTTAGGCACGTTTAACATTGACATCATTCAAAGTGGTTAATTAGGATAAGTAGCTCATCTTTTTTCTAAATAGTAACCTACTATTTTTAGTAATATTAGGTTAGTGCGCATTTTAAGGTCAAAACAATTGTATTCAATAATTATGATTCGTGGAACTACAATGAGATCGAGTAGAGGCCATTAGATGCAAGTGGGTTAAGGTCAAAGATTCAATTTGTACCATATCCCCGAAGCCACAAACTGGCTACTAGACCTAATTGTGGGGCCATTGTTTTGGCACCAACGTTTTGGGCGTCCATGAGAAATATATATTGGCATGGTGGCGATCCCTTCTCTCGATAACACCTCCCCAATGCACTCATGTGCGGTTTCTATGGCTTAAAGCCATAAACATGGACGTAGCCAAGGCCCTAAAGGCCAACGCCTACAAGGACTGTTACATGACTAGTATATGACTCGTTTGTTGTTTAGTGTATGCAAAGCTAAGGTCCTTAGTTAGCTAAAAACACAAAGCATGTTGTCACTGCACACTAGCATGAGCCCTATATGCAAAAGGAAAAGCAAAAGTCTGGCCACCTAGAGTCTAGTTGCTACATTTTCGAACAAGGTCGGCCCGAGTGTCTAAAGAGGGTTCCATGACTAGCCTAGAATCGTCCTTAACACATCCAGCATGCTATGATGATCAAAGGAGGGCTAAACCATTATGAATCTGTAGTGCGCTCGGTCGCGCGTCATGGTGGTGATAGGCATCAAGTTAAAGAGTTGGTTACATAGGTAGTACACCAGCACCAATCTTAAGGGAGCTTCCCCGCCCCCCCCCTCGGACCATATCAAGTGTAGAACACACTTATAACGAAGATTGGTTACCTAAAAGCAAATACCCAATGTCCAAACGACCTAAGTATCGGTAATGCAGGAATGCCTAACCACGTCGTTTTAAGATGCCGAATTCGCGATTATGTTTTGGTATTGTCAACATCATAAAGATAAAAGATTTATGAATTCCCTAGTGAAGTCAAAAAAAATATGTATAGGTGATGGGGCGTCAACGGGTCCTGTAGGGCTTCGCTCCGCGTCCTTAGGGGGGGCAATGACCTCGCTTCAGTGTCCATGGAAGAGCCATGGATACCCATGTGAATGCGTTGGGGTGTGTTGTCGTAATTGAGGGGATCGCCACCGGCCTATATATAGGTTATCACGGACGCCCGAAACATTGGTGCAAACTAAGTGCCCACAAAAATGTCCAGTAACCAAAGTGGTGGGTTCGGGGAAGTACGGATTGAATCAAGTACCCAATCGGCCGCAATGTAGCGGCCTCTACTCGTGCTCAATTGTAAGTTCATTAATCATAACAATTGATTCAAAGAGCCTATTGAATTGATCTGAAGCGCACTAATCTAATATTATTAGGTGAGTTGCTATTATGTATAAACAATGACTTACTACTATGGATAAAGCGATCACTTTGATTTAGTAAGATTATACAGAGGTGCTTAGAAAACACGTCGTCCTGATTACATTGACTTTAATGTGATACCGCAATTGAATTCCGTCTTGTTTAGAGCAATATGATACAAGTGTGATAGAATATAATATATACAAGACATGAAACAAAGGTTAGTAAGCATGATAATATATAGTTCTTCCTACACTTGTCACTGGCAATACACAATTCGTTATAAGCAAAAACAAAGAGACGTCCTTTTATCAAGACAAGAAACATGTTAGTAATTGACAATAAGATAGTGCATAATAAGAATTGTGACCAAGATGATGTGATAATGAAAGTGTTATGAAAACGATTTGAAAACATGAGTGACAACCTTACTATTGTACAGGAATCAATTAAAAGGTGAGTTTCTACATTGTGTTGATTTAATTGAATACTCGCAATAATAATTGAGTCAAGATTTAAAAGTGACAAAGAATTAGTAGGTCAAACAAGATGTTTTAGGTGAGTAAGCTCAGATTTATATCCCTGTTTGTCGCTTGTTTGAATCGACACAGAAGTCGATGCTTAGAATCTCAAGAAACGTAATGTGTTTAGAGTGTTTGAGAGAGTGAGTGGAGGAGAATATCGTAAGTTAGAGACAGAGAGAGACAGAATAGATAGTGTCTGAATCAAAATACGTGTTCGAAATGATGCAAGGTAGGCACGTAATTTATGGCACGAGGGGAAAAGAGGGGAAAAAACCCTGCGTATACTACGCAGGGAGCTGCGTATATACGCAGGGCCTGCGTTATCTCGGCAGGGTGGCCTGCGTATATAGCAGGTCTGCGTATATTACGAGGTAGCCTTGCGTATATACGTAGAGGGGCTGCGTTATTTTTTCCAAAACCTCGAAATTATTTTGATTTCCTCGATTTATTTCGTGATTTGCTTGATTTCAGACGCACTCCTAGACACCTTTGCTCTCCAAGCAAGGAGTTCTAGAGTGGTTCGAGAATGGGGTTCCAGTATTTTTCGGAGATTTTTTTTGTGTATTTTGGTTATTTTTTTTGTATTTTCTGCGTATAAAACTTATTAAAATCATAGAAAAATGTTAGAAAATTCGAAAAGTAATCATAAAATACTGTGACTCAGAAAATATGTGAAGAATGCAATGAAAAGTGGAAATTATGGAGATCACCAATATAAATTATTTTAAAAAATCCTAAAAATAGAAAACAATTAAAATAAATAAAAGAAAATGTTTTTTCCCCTTTTATTTGTCCTTTGCTCAATAGTTCCGAGTACGACCTCACGTATTTCCAACTTTTGTGAGTTCAAAGCATCTTTTTTGAGTCAAAACAATCGCGAGACGCGGTATGTTTCATCACAGATTACTCATTTGGGGAGACACATTTAGGTGTCTACAGGGTCTGACTAGGTCCAGTCCCTCTGCCCCGAGGGGTATAGCTCTCGTGATGACTTTGGTTTTCTAGAATTGAATTCTTGCTTTGGCATAGTGTGAGTATGCTTGGATTTTGTGTATTATACTAAAAAATGAGTAGAGAAATTCGCCACCGCACTCCTTCGCGGAGCTATGGAACCCGGTTTAAGCCTTGCCTATAATTGCATAAAAAAAGGCGAAGGACTCCATAGTCTGGTCGTGCTCCAGAGGTCATCGATTAGGGGACTAGGGTAAGGGAGAAGTAGTGCACAACCCCCCCCCCCCTCGCGCATGTAGCGGCCTCTACTCGGTTATTACGAGCCCATTGTAAAAAAAAAAAGACAACAACAAACATATTTTCGTGTTAACCCTAAGCATGCAATTACTAGGCGGGTTGGTTAACAGAAATATAGATGCACTTAATGACTAGATCTGTGGTGATCTCTTTGGTTAATGTCTTATTCAAAGTGCCTAAAAGCTATTTTGTCCATGAATTAGTCTTATTAGGCATGAGAACATGTAATTAAGTCGGTCTTGTTTAAGACATAATAATGGTTATGATTTACAAGCACGCAAGCATTCAACAAGAATTAAAAGTTTTCCTAAGGTTGATTTTAATTCATGTCAAATAGTTGTCAATAAATATTACAAGCCAATTTACATAGAAAGTCAAATTTCTAACAAGCATGCAAAAGAGTGTTAAGAAATTGAGACATTAAACTCAAACTAACCTTGCTACACGGCGTTTTCGATCGAGGGCGATGCTTTGGACCCTTTGAAAACCCTTAAGAACCTTGAGGAACCCTTAAGAACCCTTAAAAGAACTTGTGAAAGAACTTTAGTTGAATGATGAATTTGATGTGAGTGTTTGATGAATTTTGAGTGTGTTTAAGAGTGTTTTTAGAGAGGGAGAGAGTGTGGAATCGGGCAAAGCCTTGCCTAGGGAAGTGTGCTTGCGAGAAATGAAGGTCAGTGTGTGTTGATGCTACAAGTGTAACGTATGATACTGAGCTGGAGTTAGAGGGGTTTGCTTTAGGTTCTCCCTAGCCACGTGAGCCAATGCAGTCGGGTCAAAGACAACTTTAGATAGTCGAGTAGGATCTCGGAGGAGGTGATGTTACCGGTGCTGGACGAGTGAGTGGATTCGTCCCTCCCGAGGATCCGCCATAAGGGGATTCGTCCACAGGAGGGGTTCATCTGTTACTAGGCTCCGTTTGCTGAGAGGTCCGTCTGATGTAACCTGAAACAAAGAAGATAATCTTACGATTATCCTCCTTCCGATGCCTAAGTCAGTAAACAATAATGGAGGGGCCAAAAAAGGAAAGAAAAAGTATTGAGGAATCTCCCTTTTCTGGTGGGTACAATGAGTGGGATGTGATGTAAGGAGAGCAATAACTGTTGGGTGATAACTGTTGAGTAATGAATGTGGTGAATAGTAAATGTCTCAAGTATTTATACTGCTCCAAATGGGAGCATCTCCCAATCAGGGTGTGCCACGTGGCACTAAATTACTGGGCAAGGTCTATGGGCTGGCTTTTAGGTGATCCTAGAGAGAGCTCATCTGCCACTTAGAGTTACTTTTCCAGATTCCCCCTTTTTACCATATCATTATGCTAATGATGATGGGTTTAAGAAAAAAAACTAAAATTAGGGAGTTAGGGACACGTGTCCCTCTGTTATTGGAGCCAGGTGGCAATCATTAAAGCATATTTTAAGGTTTCTTGGTCACCTTTTGTGAGACACGTGTCATCCTAAGAGGATGCCACATCATTTGCCCCTCAAATTAAGTCAAACTATTTCGTTTGACTTGATTTGGAAATACCCTTTGGGTGGGAAAATGCTCCGGAATTGGAACAGGTGTATCCGGTTTGGAGAGGTGAATGACTTGTAGCACAGGTAAATGATTTTTAACCTCCTATAAGGGTTGAGGAGAGAGAAAATCATTTATTGTGATTTTCTTTCTGCCTTCTCTCTTCTTTCTCTCTCTAAAATYTGTGTTTTTACTGCGTTGCATTCGACTGAGAATTCGACAAGTCTTGTGATCCGACAGCGTCTTCTTCAACCGYAAGGAATCCTTATTCGTTCAGATAAATTTCTTAACCTTGCACTCGTTTTTTGATTTGTTTATTTTAATTTGTTTCAAATACGTTCGCCCATCGAAAGCGTGGATGCCCTTTGAGATGGGTGTTGGGGGTGTGAGTGAACCCAGTCCAGCATCGCAACATTTAGCGCTTGTGCACTGCCTGGTCTTTATTCGACGTTCTTGCCTCATGCAGATTGTAGATCCGATGATGGCAAGAACGAAACAAACTGCTTGCCTTCCTTTTGGTGAAAACATCACTATATTGGTAAGCGAATCGGCTCTGGTCCTGTGTAGGGAGGGTGAGACGGAACCTCCTCCGGAGGCAAGATCCAGTTTCAATTCAGAGCAAGAACTGTAGGACAAGGAAGGGGCGGATACTGGTCCGTCTGGTCATGTAGTTTCTTCGACTGATGAGTCTGAAGAAAGAGTTCCCGAGACCGCTGAACCTTCGAGGGGATCTAAGGTCGATTCTAGTAGCCTTTCTGATTCATCGGAGGATGATGGTGATGATGATGATGATGACTCGTCAAGTGAAGGAGAGGGTCCTTCAAAGGTTTCGTCTGATAAAAGACAGGACGAGGAGGAATCAGTCGAGTCACTGGACGAAGATGGGAATCCGAAGCTGGTCGAGTAGTATGTCCCGAAGGGTGAGGAGACACCCGAGAATATGCTCATTTCTACCAGGTCATACAGGAAATTGCGAGACATGTCTATGACCTTGCGACACAATTTCCTTCCCAAAGTTGGCAAGTCCGTGCTCGACAGTCCCTTTGGGTATTATCCTCTTTACCTGGAGGTGATGGATTATGGGGTTCGACCCCCCCCCCCCTTAACGGCTTCATTAGTAAGGTCTTRAGGACCTACGAGATTGGAATCTACCAACTTACCCCCAATTTCTTCCTTCATATTCTCAATTATGTGACCGTCTGTGCTGCCAAGAACTGGGAACCATCGGTGAACGTCTTTCTTCGCCTTTACCAACTATGCAAAGTCAGTCAAGGTTGCAAATGGGACTGGTATCGGTTAAGCAACGAACCGGGCAAAATGACGGTTTATGATAAACCAAACAAAGCGAGGCCTTGGAAGAGTGACTTCTTCTATTTTCAGATCATTAATTTTGATACATTCGACGATCAGGAGAAACGTACTGCTCACAACGTTTTGAATCGGGTGAACACATCCCCGAAATATGTAGGTCATGTAGATGCCAACAATTTGCCTAAATTGACCATGGAAGAGAAAGATCAGATGCCCTTTTTCGGAGAAAAAGAGGGCTCTGACGTTATTTCGAAGGAATATTGGCGGGTATCTGGCAAAAACAAGAAACCTAAGCCTGAAATGATCCCTCGAATATGTCTCCCGCTTCATTAGTGGTATAGGGATCCATTATTTATGGAAGCCTATTGTAGACCGTGAGCGACTCCGCGGGGGGGGGGGGGGGGGGTGGGGGGGGGGCGGCGGGGGGGGGGGGGGGGGGAGTGGGGGGGGGGGGGCTTGGGCCTACTGTGTCGATGTGTTGTATTGTGGGCTTGAGCCGACGAACTGCGGCACGTGTAGTGGGTTTGGCGGAAGTGGTTGTCGAGTAGAGGGGATCAGCACCTGGTGCCTATTAAAGGTTAATCACGACGCCCGAAAGTGGGTTGCCACACGACCAATGGGCCTCCACGTCCCTGATCCAGTAACACAGTTGTGGGTTCGGGGACATGGTACGGATTGAATCTTGACCCAATCCGCCCGCATTGTAGCGGCCTTACTCAGTCTCATTGTAATTCATCCTTAACAAAGACGCATCTATTGGATGCCACAACTTAATAATTCAAGAACCTGTATTAGCGCACTAAGTCCTAAAGAGTGTACTACAACAGTGGTTTCTTTATTCACAATACACACTACCTAGCCTAGAAGTTGTTGATCACTGGATATTAGTCAAATTAAAAAGGTGCCTAAAAGCCGGTTGTCCATGATTAATCTGACTTTTAAAGTGATTCACATAATTTTCGGTCCTTATTTAAAGAGCAAACGAAATGCAATACAAAACATATATACAACATGCATATACGAATATACATTATCCTTACCTTGTTGCTGCAAACAAACAAATTGTTAGAAAAATAATAAATATAATGATAGCGTCTTTGATCGATCCGCTAAACAAATCAAACAAACATATTAGTATTGATGAAGAAAGCGCCCCGTTAAAGCTTGCTATACAAAATGCAAAGAAGACATTAGTAATGACAAGCAACGTTAATGACAACGAGGAAATGAGAAGGATATATAATAGAGTTAATGAAAACGAAAACAACCAGAAAGTGATAAATAATCCTACGTATTTACATGAAGCGATTAAAAAGGTGGGTTTCTACATTTTATTAGTTGAATTGAGACTCGAATARTTRTTMATCAAGTTAGAAGGAAGCGAAAATGAGGTTTTGGGTGAGTAACCTCAGAGGTATACCTCAATATCGCTCTTCAAAGTGACCCGAAAGGAAGCAAGAACTCGTGATTGTATGAGTAAGGAGTGAGAGTGAGTGTAGACAGAATGTACGTGCTTGTGAACGTGTGAAGTCCTCTCGAAAGTAAAGCAAAGGCATGTATTTATAGGCACGTATGAGGAACTGAGCGTATATACGCTGAAAAAGGGAGCGTATATACGCTCAAGAGGAGCGTATATACGCTCGAGGGAGCGTATATACGCTTCTTGAGCGTATATATTCTCGATTATTCTCGAGATTATACGCGAATCTTCTTGCGATTCCGGGTGATGTTCGTTGAATGTGGACGCCCTCTTCCCCAAGAAATCGATTCTAGAACATTCCCGTATTTCTACGGTATTTTTTGTGTATTTTCTGCATTTTTTTGTATTTTTTGCGTATCTTGATTTTTGTAAATATTGTAAAAATCATAGAAAATTGTAGAAAAATCAGAAAAATAATCTAAAAAGACTAGTGAACTCAGAAAAATGAGAAGAATGCAATGAAAAGTGAAAATCATGAAAATCACCAATATAATTTATTTGAAAAATCCTAAAACCAGTATAAATTATTTTAAAAACTCCTAAAGTTAAAAAGAAAATTCTAAAAATTGAAAATAATTAATATAAATTAAAGAAAATACTTTTTGCCTTTTATTTGACCTTTGCTTCATGGTTCCGAGTATTACTTCACATATTTCAAGCTTTTTCACGAGTTCGGCTGCGTCTTTTCAGAGTCAAATCGATCGCGACACGTGGTATGTTTCATCATCGATTACTCATTTGGGGAGACACATTTAGGTGTCTACACCTATCAACTGGTGGGTGTGAATGATGGGACGAGAGGTAGACTTTGTAGTATTCGGAAGCTCGAATTTTATCTAATGCTTGCTTTGTTTCTGATATATATATTTCTTATCTTCAGATATCGCAAGGAGGAAATTACCGGACCATCAAAAAGGCATGGACGAGGCAGCATACTATGCAGAGCTGAAGGAGTACCGCCTTCAATCCAAAGTTGACAAGGCAAAAGAGAGTCAGGTACTTTTTAGTCATCTTATTAATAAGAGGTCGAATAGGTAGTTGGGTATGATACAAGGGGGGAAGCTTCAGTCGGAACTAAGTAACCCTTGTATCATATACAATTATATGATGTAAGTCGATTTGAGGAGGTCGAATCGTTTATGATTCGTCTCCTTAAAAATAATGTCAAGTAGGTAGTTGTATATTACAAGGGAAGGCTTAGTCGAACAAATATCCCTGTATTATAAATTCAAACCTCCGTACTCGACTGGACTTAAGCAAGTCAATAGGGACGATCGAATCGATGAAGATCGATCTTTATAGTGAAGTCATAGGTAGTTTGGTATAATACAGGGGAAGGCTTCGAGACCTCGACACTCGAAGTATCCTTGTATTTCAATATATATTTCTATGCAATAGCACTCGACGATTATATGAAACGTCGACATGCCGTGAGCGTCGACACTCAAGAAGTGACATCGACTTTTGATATAAATCGACGTAAGGTCACTATAGCTGTACATATTAACCAAGCCCGAGCCCAGGCTCATAAATGAATTAACTCTATCCCTGTATTAATAGCAACTACCAATATCCGATGATTAGACAAGTCGAAGGGGAGTCGAATCGAATGAGATTCGGGACTCCTTTGATATAAAGTCGAGTAGGTGTTGGTGTATAAAATAAAGGGGAAGGCTCAGTCAAATGAAGTATCCCTTGTATTATATACAACTCCTTACTTCGACTGACTTGAAGTCGAAATAGGAGTCGAATACGAATGAGATTCGAACTCCTTGATATAAAGTCGTAGTACTTGGTATATAACAAAGGGGGAAGGCTTCAGTCAATCGAGTATCCTCTGTTTTATAACTCTACTTGAATGACATCAATCGAATGGAGTCGTCATGTTGACTCCGTAAAGTCAGTAGGGGTGTATGGGAAGTCAGTAATCGATAGTATCCCGTATAAAAACGTGGACTTACAAGTGAAGGGAGATCGAATCCAATGAGATTCGACTCCTTAGATGAGAGATTCGAGTAGTAGTTGCGTATATACAAGGCGGAACTCAGTCGATCGAAGTAACCCTTTGTATATATACATCTCCTTACCGTCTGACTATGCAATTCGAATAGGGAAGATCCGAATCGAATTGAGATTCGACTCCTAGATAGAAGTGAGTGAGTGCGATAATAAAGGGGGAAACTTCAGTCGAATCGAAGTAACCTTTTATTAGATACATTCCCTATCTGTCTGCTGACTATGCAAGTCGAATAGGGAGATCCGAAATCGAAGAATTCGACTCCTTAGATGACGAAGTCGAGTAGGTAGTTGCGTATAATACAAGGGGGAATATCAGTCGAATCGGAAGTAACGCTTGTATTATAAATTCCCTACTCTCTGACTATGCAATCCGAATAGGGGGAGATCGAATCGACATGAGATCGATCCTAGATGAGAAAGTCAAGTAGGTAGTGCGTATAATACAAGGGGGAAACTTCAGTCGAATCGAAGTAACCCTTTGTATTATATACATCTCCCTACTCGTCCTGACTATGCAAGTCGAATAGGGGGGATCAAATCAAATGAGATTCGACTTCTTTGATTTAGAATTGAGTGGGTAGTTGTATATTGTACAAGGAAAAGGGCTTCAGTCAAATCGAAGTGTTCCTTGTTTTATATACAACTCCCTATTCGGCCTAACATTGTAAGTCAAATCGGAGAAGGGCTGACACATGTGCCATTCTCATAATCTTGTGTTTTTGCAGAAAAAACCATCAAAAGGGACGAAAGAGAAGTCCGACAAAACTAAAGGTTCATCAAAGAAGGGTTCTAAATAGCCCAAGAAAACAGAGGGTCTAGAAGACCCTAAGACGAAAGAGAAAGCATCTTACTCCGTTGTCAAACGGAAAGAAAGAGATCCATCGACTGTGGGAGAAACAAAATCCCACAAGTCCAAAAAATCCATAAAAGAAAAATCTACTACTGGAGCGGCTGCTGCTGAGGCTCCCAGCGTCGGGACAACACTTGAATTGGACCCGTACAACCCACAGGATCCGCCTGTCAAGGTGGGTACTGCCGCTGATGCTCTGAGAGCTTCGGAGGAGGCTCGTCGGAAGAAAAAGAAGAAGAAAAAGCATTCATTTGTGTTTCCCCCAGGTGCTGCCGAACAATCTGCTACGGGCTTGGTAGTTGAGCGTTTAGCCGAAGTGTACCATGGTCGGAAGGATGACCATTCCGAACCCCAAGATCCTGGACGTCGAGCAGGGAAACAACCAGTGGTGGTTGATGAAGGGGGTGATGATAGCGAAGACGACCCTGAAAGGCGTCAGGAGATAATCGACTATCAGACGATGTATCCTATCCCTTTGGAGAATTCAGAACTCTTCAACTCCTTCGACGAGATGGACTTGGCGGCTTTTGATGCCAATCCGTCCATGGACCCTCCTYTCCTCAATGCAAACCCAGAAAAGGSTGTCCCTCCTATMAGACGGGGCAAAATTCCCKACTTTGATCTGACCAAGGGGTTTAAGAGATACTTCCGTCRACGGAATGCAAATMTRGAGAGAGAATTGCAGGAGGACGAGAAGCATGATGACGACTACCTGTCTGAGGAAGGCGAATCATCTCTGGGGGATACCAAAAAATTTAGTTGGAAGGAAAGGAGAAGCATGATCTCCCAAGTGACAGGGATGATCCCTAAAGCCTATCGGGAGACCCTCACTGGCTGTGAGAAGGGACACGTCGGTCCGTTTTTTGGCATGTTTGTTGAGGTAACTTTTCTCCCATATCCGATTTTCCTAATTGCTGCCTTGTGAAAAAATCTTAATGTTTATCTTCTTGATTACAGGGGTTGGCCAGGTTGGATTCGTTTGTCAAAAAGGCAAGGAGTGACAGACGAGAGGCCAAGAGAGGATTCGCGGCTATGGACACCGCGATGGAATATATCAAGGAGCAGACCGAGTGCATCGTTGCCGAGAGGCAATATGTTCAAGATATGTTAGCCACTCGTCTCCACTCGCTCAACCACTCTTACAACTGGGCTCTCCGACGCATCTTTGATCTCAAGAAGCAAAACGAAGCTCTCTCACAAGCGAAGCAGGATCTTGACGCCGAGATAGAGGCCAAAATTGCCGAAGGGGTTAAGGCCAAGCTGCAGTCGGCATGTAAGGAAGAGATTTATAGGCAGGTCAATGCATACAAGGAGCAAGTCCAACAGGTCCTAGAAACCAAAGAAACCAGGGCTTCGATTGCCGAGACTCGGGCCTCCACCGTTGAAGGCCAGGCCACCGCTCTATCCTTGTAGATTGAGGAGCTCAAACAAGCCGTCCGGTCAGCCAGAGTCCAAGGCTTTAGAGACATGAGGAAAATGGTTCGTCTGGCCTGGGCCGACCTTCCCAAGCAAATGAATTTGATGTGCTTGGAGGAGAGGATCGATCGTCAGATCGACGAGGCTGGGCATGCTGCTGCAGAGAAAGCTAGACGAACTGTTCCTGATCTCCCTCCCGCCGAATACAACTGCAATTCTCTTGAGGTCGAGTCTTCTAGTTCGCCTGAGGGTGGTTCTTCTGAGTCAGAAGAGAAAGAGGAAGACAAAGAAGAAGACAAAGCTGCTTCCAAGTCTGAAGTCGAGCAGCTAGAGGAACCAGAAAATATTGACAGCGGAGAGCCTAAGGACGGCGATGTTGAAGGCCAACCAAAAGACGGTGAGGTTGTGGAAACCGAAGGGGCCTCTGCCTGATGTAATCCAATATTGAATCTATTGTCTGTAACTTGAATATTTTTAGTTTGACAACGTAGTACCTCATTTTTTATTGAATATTTCTGGACGAGCGATGTTTTCGTCAGTTTTTTAAGGCTGACGAGTCACTCTTTTCTGTCTTTTATTATATCAATTTGATAGGAAACGATTCGAAGCGTCAAAAAATTTTCTATATATTTGAATGTCTGTGATAATATGTTTGTAGTTGCCCCAAAGTTTTGGCGCAGTCGAATCTTTCTTGGGGTGGAGGGCAAAGGATCCGCGAATAATTGATCCTTGGCTTTAATTGACTTAAGACCCAAAAAAGGGGTGTTAAGTTAATCAACAATACATTGATTGCCCTTATTCTCGAAAACCTTGCCTATAGTAGCATCAAATAGCTAATCTTGTAGTGCAAGTAGGTCTATTCAACTTTCATTAGTTAAATCGAATGAGAATATCTTTTCTTCCATTATTCAAGTCGAATAGGATAGATATTTTACTTAGGTGAGATTTCCAATCGAATCGAATTCTCCCTTTGTAAAATATAGAACTCCGTATTCGACCTAACCTGTAAGGTCGAATGAGTCAAAGTCTATTAGAACCACTTTGACCTAATTTATTCAAATCGAATAGGGTAAATATTTTACTTAGGTGAGATTTTCAGTCAAATCAAATTCTCCCTTTGTAAAATATAAAACTCCGTATTCGACCTACCCTGTAAGGTCGAATGGTTATTGTCCTTGTTCGTAGGCAAAATGTCCAAGTTCAAATGATTTTTCACGATTGGTTGACTGAACACCTAGTAGGGGTGTTGAGTCAATCAATCATACTGATTGCCCTTGAACTTGGAGATTTCGCCGTGTTAATACTAAATTCTGCCCTTGAGCAAGGGTCTTTCGACTGCTTTTTAAAAGAAAAACTTACGTTTGGATTTGCCCTTGAGCAAGGGTCTTCGACTGCTTTTTAAAGGAAAGACTTATGTTTGGATTTTGCCTCTAAGCAAGGGTCTTCGATGCTTTTTAAAGAAAAGACTTACGTTTGGATTTTGCCCTTGAGCAAGGGTCTTTCGACTACTTTTTAAATGAAAGACTTACGTTTGGATTTTTCCCTTAAGCAAGGGTCTTTCAACTGCTTTTTAAAGGAAAGACTTACGTCAGTTGCCTTAAAGTAAAGGACTTAATGAGGTTATGTAGTTAGAAACCGTAGTGGATTTCATTCATCTTAGGAATCTGGTACATGGAACATAGTTGCAACTACAAAGACTTGAAAGTGCCTTCGCGCAGTACTTCCACTATCTTGTAAGGTCCTTCCCAGTTTAGTGTCAACTTTCCATCCTCCTTAAGTCTGCCAACAGCCTCCATCTTTCTTAGCACTAAGTCACCCACCCTCATAGGTCGTAGGCCAACTCGCTTGTTGTGCTCTCGAGACATTCGCAATTTATAGAGTTGTTGACGAAGCAAGGCATTGCCCCTGGTTTCAAGTACTAAGTCCAGGTTGTGACGGAGAGCAGCCCAATTAGCATGCTCGTCATACATCATGACCCGAAGAGTTGGCTCTTAAATTTCGATTGGTAAGACGGCATCAGACCCATAGACAAGCATAAAAGGGGTCTCGCCAGTTGAGCCCTTCTCCGTGGTCCGAATGGACCAGAGTACATTGTATAATTCTTCAGCCCACAACCCTTTAGCATGGTCTAGTTTTTTCTTAATCCCTGAAACGATGGTTTTGTTGAAGGCCTCTGCTTGTCCATTAGCATGCGGATGAGCAACCGAGGCAAAATGTCCTGCTATTCCGGCTTCCTTGAGCCAATCCACAAGCTTAGAGCACTTAAACTGGGGTCCGTTGTCGAAAACCATTGATCGTGGCACACCGAAACGGGTGATGATGTTCTTCCAGATAAAGTTTTTGACATCTGCTGTCTTGATGCCCCAGACTGGTTCGGCCTCGACCCACTTAGTAAAATAATCAACTGCTACAAGCACATACTTTCGCTGCCCCGATGTCTACGGGAAGGGACCAAGTATATCCATCCCCCACTTGGCGAATGGAAGTGGTGAAAGCATTGGGGTCAAGGGATTGGCAGGCTTGCGCGGAATGTTGGCATGGATTTGACACTTGACGCATTTTCTGACCAAATTCTCTGCATCCTTTCAAATCGTGGGCCAGAAATAACCAGTCCTCAATGCTTTCTCGGCCAATGATCGAGAACCGATCTGTGAACCGCAATAGCCTTCATGAATATCTTCTAATATCTCGGCTCCCTTCTCGGGAGTCGCACACTTCAGCAGGGGATGGATATAAGACTTCTTGTACAGGTGTCCATTCCATAGGACGAACCATGAGGATTGTGCTTTGACTCGCTTAGCTTGATCTTAATCAAGTGGCAAAACGCCATTAACCATGTACTCAGTGATGTCATTCATCCAAGTATTGCTTCGGTCAATGAAGAAGGAAACTTCCATATCATCAATACTCTTGGAGTTTTTGACWTCCCAAAACACTGTGCGAGGGGCATTTCCGGTAGCTGAACTAGCTTTGACAGTGCATCCGCTTGACTGTTTTCAGATCTTGGGACCTGGAGCAACATGAAGTTTTCCAATTCCTTGATCTCGCCTTTTACCATTTCTAAATACTTGGCCATATTCTGATCTCTTGCCTCGTAATCCCCATTCACCTGACTACCAATTAATTGGGAATACGACATAGCCTCAATTCGTCGAGCTCCTGCCGCCTTACACATCTTAATTCCGACAATGAGGGCCTCATACTCGGCTTCATTGTTAGTCGTTTGGAAGTTGAATTTCATAGCATATTCATAAGTGTCCCCCTCGGGAGATCGGCACTGTATACCCGCTCCACATCCATCTTGGGTAGTTGACCCATCGACGAATAACTTCCACACGTCAGATGTACCCTCTTTTTGAGGAGGCCTAGTGAGCTCGACAATAAAATCAGATAGAGCCTGCCCCTTGATTGCTCTTCGTGGTTCGTAGGTAATGTCGTAACCATTCAGCCATATTGCCCATTTCAGCATTCTCCCGGATGATTCCAAGCGGGTAAGCGAATCCTTTATTGGCTGATCGGTGTAGACCACTATTCGATGAGCAACAAAATATGATTTGAGCTTCTGACTTGCCTTTAGAAGAGCGAGACCAAACTTTTCAGGGGTCGGATATCTGATTTTGGCGTTTTGCAGAACATGACTGATGAAATATATCGGAAGCTGAACCCCTTCCCTTTCTGCTACCAAGACAGCGGAAACTGCATGATTCGATGCTGCAAGGTAAAGATATAATGTTTCTCCCAATCGGGGACTCACCAGTCTGGGGAGTGTGTGCAAATGTTCCTTTATCTTAACAAGGGCTTCTTCAGTTTCGGGGGTCCATTCGAATTTGGCATTTTTCTTGATAGTCTTGAAGAAAGCTTGGCACTTATCTCCCGACTTCGATAAAAACCTCCCAAGGGCTGCTAGACACTCGGTGAGCTTCTGTACTTCCTTTACGTTCCTGGGGGACGACATATCCACGACTGCTTTCACCTTACCTGGGTTGGCTTCAATGCCCCTTTCGTCAACTAAAAATCCCAGAAACTTGCCCGCTGTAGACACCTGAAAATGTGTCTCCCCAAATGAGTAATCCGTGATGAAACATACCGCGTCTCGCGTTTGTTTCGACTCAGAAACGATGCTTTGAATTCACAAAAGTTGGAAATACGCAAGGTCGTACTCGGAAATATTGAGCAAAGGTCAAAGGCAAGGCAAAAATATTTTCTTTCGGTTTTCTCAAATGTTTTCAAAGGTTTTCAAAGGCGATCTCATGCTTTTGATTTCATCATGTCCGTCACATTTTTCTGAATCCGCCAGTATTTTTATTATTTTTCTGATTTTCTATGATTTACTATGAATTTTGCAATGTTTAAATACGCAGAATACGCAGAATACATGAATAATAGTAAAATACTCCGGATACGTGGAACCTTCTAGAACATTCTAGAACTCCTTGCTTGGAGAGCAAGGTGTCTAGGTGCGTCGAATGCAAGGAAATCACGATAAAATCGGAGGAAATCAAAATATTCGAGTTTTTTGGAAATATTACGAAAACATTGAGCGTATATACGCAAGTGTTGAGCCGTTATTACGCTCATCAGGAGCGTATATACGCTCAACAGGAGCTATATACGCTCAATATTACATACGAAATTCCAAAAATTATGGACAGTAAGCAGCGTATAACGCTGTATATGAGCGTAATAACGCAGGAAGCAGCCGTAATGCTCATATACAGCGTATATACGCAGGTTTTCTGTGCTCAAAATTGCCTCGTGCCTATAAAATCTTTGCTTGCTCAGTCCGGGACACGCTTTCACACTTTCACACGACTTCATACACTGCATACGTCATACTCTCTCTCTCTCTCTCTCGAAAACACTTTAAACACATCAACATTCGTTTTAATCAAGCATCGATTCTTCTTGCGAATCAACAAGCGATAACAAAGGTTGAATTCTGAGATACTCACCAATAATCTCTCTCACTTCTTTTAATATTGACTAACCATTATTATGAGTTTAATATAATTAAAGCAATGTAGAAACTCACTTTTAACTTGTTCATTAATATGTAGGGTTTCAACAATGTTGCAAGGTTTTCATGGTTTTGTTTTCATTTATTATTATATTCATGTCAATACAACAATTCTTTTCTCTGTATAGCAATTGAGGCGAAAGATCCATTGCGCTTGCATTTTATCAAGGACTAACAATTATTTTCTTTGTTTTCATGTAGCGATTCAAGCAAAGATTCGTTTCATTGCGTTTACAAACTAACTTTTGTTTCTTTGCAGATTAGGTAAGAAGAGTTGCATATACTTCGAAGTTTATGCACTTCATATTATTGCATCTATCCTTTATTGTATAACTTTGTATATATTTGTTTGCTAAACAAAACCGGAATTATGTGAATCACTTAAATCAGATAACTATGGACAACCTGTTTTAGGCACCGTTTAACATGATTATTACAAAGTGTCAATTTCTAGGTTAGGTAGTCCTTGTGCATAATAGTAACACCTTTCATAGTTTTAGGTTAGTGCTCCTAGTGAAAACTAGGTTACTGTACGACACCTGAAAATGTGTCTCCCAAATGAGTAATCCTGATGAAATAACCGGTCTCTGCATTGTTTCGACTCGGAAAAAGAGCTTGAACTCACGAAAGTTGGAAATATTGAGGTCGTCTCGGAATATTGAGCAAAGTCACATACAAGGCAAAGCATGTTTTCTTCGTTTTCTCGATAAACTCAAAGGTTTCGAAGGTTTCAACAAGTCACGCTGGCGATTCTCGTGCTTTTGTTTTCCATCATGTGCTCACATTTTTCTGAATCCGCCAATTATTTTAAATTATTTCTGATTTTCTATGATTTCTATGAATTTGCAATGTTTAAATACGCAGAATACGCAGAAAATACGCGAATAATTAGAAAAATACTCCGGAAATACGTGGAACCTCTAAACATTTAGAAATCCTTGCTTGGAAGAGCAAGGGTGTCTAGGTGCGTCGAATCAAGGGAAATCACGAATAAATCGGAGGAAACTCAAAACATTCGAGATTTTTGAAAAACTACGCCAAACCATTGAGCGTATATACGCTGAAATGAGCGTAATACGTCCCTGTGAGCGTATATACGCTCCATTTGAGCGTATATTACGCTCAACAATACACAGATTTTTGCCAAAGTTATGGAAAGCAAGTGCATATATACGCTCCTCATGAGCGTATTACGCTCACCGAGGTATATCGCAGGGTTTTCTGCCTCGTTTTTGCCTCGTGCCTATAAATACTCCCTGCCTGCTCAGTTCGAGACAACGACTTGATAGCACACTCACGACTCAGAAACTTCACAATTCCACAAGACTCAAGTCCAAAACACATTAATACACTCTCAAAACATCAAAACACATTCGATTCAATTCAAGCATCGATTCTCTCGAAAACAAGCGAAATAAGGTATAAATCTGAGATTACTCACCAAAAACCTTTCTTTCACTCCTTTCAATTCCTTTTGTCCTTTTAATTTTGACTAACCATTATTTTGAGTTTAATTCAATTAAAGCAAGTTAGAAACTCACTTTTAATCGTTCATGTAAAATGTGGTTTTTTTCATATTTTCATTGTTTCCATGGTTTTTCTTGTTTTTCATTTATTATTATCATATTATTATGTCAATACTAACGCGTTTGTTCGTCTCATTAAGCAATCAATCGAAAGGTGATCCTTGAGTTTTATTCTAATAATTTGATTGTTTGCATGACAAGGTGAGGAGGATAACACTACATATATTATGTCTCTAACTTGTGTTTTCATGTCTTATGTATATATATTCATCACACTTGTATATATTGCTTAACAAGACCGGAATTTAAATCGTTTGTCACATTAAAAGTCAGTATCAGGACGACCGGTTCTAAGCACCTTATTAACATTGACTAACAATCAGTTGACCGCTTATTCATTAGAAGTCTTGGTTTGTTTAATAGCAACCCACTATGTAATCAATGCACTCTCAAAGTCAAATCAATAGGCTCTTTGAATCAATTGTTATGATTAGGAACTACAATGAGACGAGTAGAGCCGGCTACATGCGGGCGAATGGGTTCAGATCTATGTCGTACATGTCCCCGAACCACGACTGGTTACTTGATTGGACGTGGGGCCATAATTGGCACCAAGTTTCGGGCGTCGTGAATACCATAATAGGCACGGTGGCATCCCCTCATTCGATGACACATCCAACGCATTCACATGCGGATTCCATGGCTCAACTCCATGAAGAAGCTGAGGTCAACGCCCTTGCCTAAAGGCGGGCGGAGCCCTACAGTTTTTGGCGACTTCACTGGGGATAATTACCATTTGGTGAGTGGACAGCTTGAGAGTCGTAGTTCCATATTCAATCAATGAATTTGCTTGTGACCCTTCGAATAGGGTCATGTCCCTAGTCACTTGGTCTCAATAGGTGTCTATCTCGAGATCACCTTAAGGGGGTTTTTATTTGGTCATGTGGTTAATTGATCAATGGCTAAGGAAAGCCTATCCCCGCCATGCCGTGTATGACGTGTTACGAGATGCGTGCATATAAATGGGGTATCTCGCCATAATCACCAATATTGTGGTGGTGAAATGGACCCAGCTCTACTCTTAGGCATGGTACATATCAGACTTAACCAGCCGACTATAGTTCGACTTAAGATCCTGACTTAAGTGAATAAATGTTTTGTGCTCAATCAATGTGCTTGTAATTGTGACTCTTTGTTCAGTCGAATTTTCTTAAAGGCATCCCTAACTATGTTCAAGACATGAAGTTTGACGATCAATAGGCCCATTCAATCCAATTCAATTTCAAACTCCATTCGACCTAGAATCTGACTAGGTTCGATTCCAATCCAAGAGTCTTAAATCTGACTAGATCGACCTTTTGAACTTAAACCTGAATTGGTTCAATTCAATTCAATTCAATTCAAAACCTAAATCTGAATTAGGTCAATTCAATTTCCAACCCGAAAGGCCTTAATCTGAATTCAGGTTCACATTCAATCTCAGTCAAAACCTTAAAACTGAACTAGGTTCGATCATAACTCACCCTAGGAACTTTGATTCAAGGCTAGGCCCATTCAATTCGAGTGGGCTCGAGGTCTAAGAGGTCCTTAATTCTGAAATAGCCCATCTTAGTTGAATCTTTCTGAGTCTAGCCTTAAATCAGATTTAGGGTCTAGCCCATAAGTTATTCGAGTTCAGTTCCTTAAGTCCAGACCTCAAGACTGAGTTAGTTTGTTCTTAATTTTCAAGTAGACCAATCTTTTGGCTGGGTTCTAAAGTGTAATTTCTGATTCAGCAAGATAGCAAAGACTCGCAATTGTCTCTGCCAAAGAGGCAGAAGAAGTCAAACACATCTACTCAACAAAAGGCCCATGTGTCTCTTACCCTCCATCATCCACAAAAAGCCCTAATCCTATACCTCCTTGGCCCACTGGAAAAACTCAAACACCACTACCATCAAAGCTCTATGAGTCACCAAGGCGTGGGTCATCGATCTGCGGCCTTCTCTAATTGAGTCATAGAGTCTACATAGCCATGTGTCCCTTTCATTTCCTGTCCTTTGAGTCTATAGTAGTCTCTTCCTATCAATAAGCCATGTATGTTCAGTTTCTTTCATCAATAAAATGTATTCATTTGTTTGGCAATATTATTTTCTAATTCTAGCAAGTCTCAAACCATTGGCCACAATTGGTTTAACTATGATGATTCATTATAATTGGAACAATGCCCAGAAGGCTCTTTCACAGCTCACAAATACACCCTCCCTTCCATTCTTTGTCACATCAAATCAAAAACCCTTGCAACCTTTTGAGCCCACAACACTATCAATTAGCCTATCTTCTTCATCACCCACATCTACCTAACCCTTTGGACCAAACGGTGCGTAGGAAAAGACACGTGCAAAAGAAGAAAAAGAAAAAAGATAAAATGGAACAAAGAAAAAGCAAAAATCAAAGTTCAATACAAAAGTTCACAAATGCAAGTCAATTCAAAATCCAAATCCAAATCAAAGCCCATTCAAAACAAAAACAAAAGTTAAAAAGCACAACTGCCACTGTGGGTCACTTCAATGTATCAGCCTTTTTCAAACCTCAAACACGCCCACATTACAACCACAAAGCCCTCTCGCACGAGCATTGTCCAATCACCATCAGAACTACGTTGGTCTGATTCGAAGGATCGTAGGAGACCTCTTCTCGAGTTCGACCGCACACATAACATGAAATCATTAGGCTTTTGTTGCTTTGACTTGCTAAGAATCATTATGGTTCTTGGCCATCCGAACCTGACATAGACTCAATGTTTGACCACATCATGGCCAACTATTCAGCACATCTGACCTAGTCACAAATTTGACTTTTTTCTCGAACCATAGCCATTCCTTGGTCACTTCAAAGGACTCATTGATCAATCCAAATAATAAAGCACCGACCTTTGGGTCAGTACATTTGTTGGGAACCACCACAATCTCAATCACTTCTCTATTTGACTCTAAGCATAAGCACCGTTGTCTCAAGTTCGCGGGGGCTGTGTCGCATGGCCCTAATTCCAGTGTGGGCTTCTTCTCCAGGCCTATACGGTTCAAGCTCTTTGCTATCAAGGAAATCCGAAAATCACTTTGGACCTGTCTTTCCAATCAAATCCCTGTCTGTCATATGTAAGTCAAGTCACAGTCCGTCCAAATTCACCTGTCTAGTCACTCTAAAGACACTCTTCAATTGGCACTGTCTAGGATTAGACTCTAAGTCATCGCCTTACTCATTCTAGAACCAGACCTGACTGGCATCTTTCAATCAAAGTCACTTTCAAATCAATATGTTTGACCAGACTAGACAAGATCCTCAATGACCTCTCCACCATGTCATAAACAACCTACAAGCACCTCAATGACTCTCTCAAAGAATCAGTTAGAATAGCAACCTAACAAGCCACTTTCAATACCTCCTCAACATGTCTAAACCAGCCTAAGACAGACCCTTATGACTCAAAACATGTCTAACCAGACTTAGACAATCCTTCAATGACTCTTCAAACATGTCTAAAATAGACTAGACAAGCCACTTGCATGACTCTCTCTAAAAAACACATGTAATAAACAACTAGAAGACTTCAAAAGAACTCAAACATGTCAAAACAGACCTAGACAAGACGCTTTCAAAGAACTAACTCAGAAACCTTCAAATCAGACTCTGACTGACACTCTCGTCAACTAGACAAAAGCACATCGTTTCTAGACTATCTAAAGCCTAGACCTTCGACAAGCCTCAAAAGTTTATTTTCCAGGTCACACGACAAGTAAATCACAATCCTAGACATAAAAAATATGTGTCATGGATCGTATCGATTTGGGCTATATCAGTCCAGTCTCATGTCTTCGGAAAGCATGGACCACTGCATTTCCCCGCAGCTAACGGGGGAATGACCGCTCCAGGCTCAGACACATACAACACATGAACCGCAGGGAACGGCTACTAGGTAAAACCTAACCCTTTGGTTTTGCCCCCAGGTACGCCCCGAAAAAAAGGGTAAACTCAGGGTCGCAGAAGCTGGAGTTGCTCTCGCTCCGAATCGATACTTGGACTTCGTTACAACACGATCGTCCTCTCCACCTCAGTCAAAGTGGGGGCTTCTGTAACACCTGAAAATGTGTCTCCCAAATGATAATCGTGATGAAAACCGCGCTCGACATTGTTTCGACTCGGAAAAGATGCTTGAACTCACGAAGTTGGAAATACGTGAGGTCGACTCGAATATGAAGCAATTAAGGTCAATAACAAGGCAAGTTGTTCTTCGTTCTCGATAAACCAAAGGTTTCGAAGGTTTTAGAACAGTACGCGGCGATCTCTGTGTTTTGTTTTCCATCAGTGCGCACATTTTTCTGAATCCGCCAATATGTTTAAATTTATTTTTCTGATTTTCTATGATTTCATGATTTGCAAATTAAATACGACAGAAACGCAGAAAATACGCGAATGAATTAGAAAATACCCGAAAACGTGAACTGTCTATGAACTTCTAAGAATCTGCTTGGAGATGCAAGGGTTCTAGGTGCGTCGAATCAAGGAATCAGAGATAATCTCGAGAAACAAAACATATCGCGATTTTGGAAAAATACGCAAACCATGGAGCGTATATAACGCCTGAATTATGGAGCGTATATTACGCTCTAGATGAGCGTATAACGCTCATTAAGCGTATATCGTATTCATACATACCAAGATTTTTGCCAAAAGTTTATGGAAAGCAGCTGCTATATACGCTCCTATGAGCGTATATACGTCATCCCGAGCGTATATACGCAGGGTTATCTGGCCTCGTTTTTTGCCTCGTCCTTAAATACCTGCCGTTGCCATTTTCGAGACAACTGAATAACGCACCTCACGACTCAGAAACTCACAACACAAGATCTCAAGTCACAAACACATCAAATACACTCTCAAAACATCAAAACACATTCGTTTCTTCAAAGCTCGATTCCTTCGATCAACAAGCGAAATAAGTGTATAAATCTGAGATTACTCACCAAAAACCTTCTTTCATCCTGCTTTCAATCCTTTGTCTCTTTTAATTGACTAACCATATTATTTATTCAATTAAAGCAAGTAGAAACACTTGTCGCATTAATATAGGTTATTCATATTTTCAATTGTTTCCATGTTTTTTCTTGTTTTTCATTTTTATTAATCATATTATTATGGTCAATACTACGCGTTGTGTCGTCTCTGATTAGCTATTCAATCGAAAGGCGATTCTTGAGTTTTATCTATAATTTGATTGTTTTGCAGTGACAAGTAGGAGGATACACATACATTATATGCTCATAACTTTGTTCATTCTATGATATATATCAATCACACTTGTATAATGCTTAACAACAGACCGGAATTTAATCCGTTTGTCACATAAAGTCAGATAATCATGGAACGACGTTTTCTAAGCACTTTATAACATTGAACTAACAATCAAGTGCCGCCTATTCTTTCAGATCTTGGTTTGTTAAATACCAACACATTAAATCAATGCACTCTAAGCAATAATAGGACTCTTTTGAATCAATGTTATGATTTGGAACACAAGAACGGAGTAGGCGCTACAGCGGGCGAATTGGGTTACAGATCGACCGACATGTCCTGAACCACACGGTTACTTGATGGACGTGGGCATTAATTTGGCACAATGTTCGGCGCCGTGGAATATACCTATATAGCGGGTGGCGATCCCCTACAATTCGATGACCATCCCAACGCATTCCACATCGGATTCCATGGCTCTAACTCCAGTACACTAGAGCTGAGGTCACAAGCCTTGCCTAAGGCGGGCGGAGCCTACAGTACGTGCATTCAATAATCTATGTAATGGAATTCAATGAGACCGAATAGAGCCGCTACATGCGGGCGAATTGGGTTACATATCGATTC
>SNQN01001507.1:0-41780 GCA_008642245.1 Bassia scoparia
GGCACGCACGAGCCGCCATTGCACATTCGAATTCCTGCCACAAGGCTTCATATTCTGCCTTGTTGCTTGACGTCTGGAACTTAAACCTCATGGCATATTCAAACGTATCTCCTTCAGGAGATTTAAACAAGATCCTGCCCACACCCGTTTTGGGTGAAAGATCCATCCACGAACAACGTCCAAACATCGCTTGATGTCTCGACTGGAGGGGTTCTGTTAATTCCATGATAATCTTGCCAAGCTTGACCCTGATGGCTTTCCTTGGTTCAAACTCAAGATTGAAACCGTTCAACGAACATAGCCCATTTCAGCATTCTTCCTGATGATTCCAACTTGGTCAACGGTTGTTTGATGGGCTGGTCGGTGTAGATCACGATCTTTGGGTGGGCTGCAAAATAGGGGCGAAGCTTCTTACTTGCCATCATGAGAGCCAACCAACTCTCTGCCGTAGCATAGCGCATTCTGCTCCTCGCAAGACATGGCTTACAAAATAGACTGGCAATTGGGTCCTTCTTTTCAGCTACCAACACTGCCTGAACCGCATGCTCAGAATACCGACAAATACATATATAATGTCTCACCTTCCTGGGTCTTACTAGACGTGAAGGCAGTGAAGATTGGTCTTTGAGTTTTCTGGAATGTCTCTTCGGTTCCTCACTCCATTTCAAACTTAACCCTCTTCTTGATGGCTCGAGAAGAAGATTGGCATTTTGTCCCTGATTTCATAATACCTTCCCAACGCTGCCAAACATCCGTAGCTTCTGTACCTCCTTGACAACTTCAGAGATGCATATCTAGACGCCTTGACCTTATCGGGGTTTGCCTCTAATGCCCGTTCATCAACCAGAAACCCCAAAAATTTTCCTGACGAACTCCAAACCACACATTTTTCGGGTTCAGCTTATACCAAAGTGTCGGAGGGTGTCGAAGTCTCTCTTAGATCTCTGACATGATCTTCCTTTTCTTGCTTTTGATGATCATATCGTCTATGTAGGCTTCCACATTCCTTTCCAAGCTTGTTTAGCAAAGAGTTGTGTTTCACATCTTTGGAAGGTTGCAGGGGCATCCTGAGGCCAAATGGCATCACCTTGTAAAATACAACCCATTGTCAGTGACAAAGGCTGTTTTGTCCTGGTCTCCTCCTTCAGAGGGATTTGATGGAATCCTGAATAAGCGTCAACGAAGCTCATAGCTTCATGCCCCCTGTGAATCTTACTAATTTGTAATTTTAGGAAGTGGGAAACTAATCTTTGGGGCAAGTTTGTTGAGACCATGTAGTCCACACACATTCTCCACGTTCCATTGGGTTTTGGTACCAGATACATTGGCAACCCATTTCGGATATTGACAAGGACGGAAGAAACCCGCATCCAGAAGCTTCTTCCCTCCTCTATCGGCGCCTTGCTACGGCTGGCCCCAAATTCCTCTTTTTGTTTGATTGGCTTCATGGTAGGTCAACATCTAAGCTGTGTTGGGCGATCTTTGGATCCAACCCTGGCATCCTCTTCTACGGAGAAGCAAAAAAACATCCTTGTATTCTTTTAGCAGACCCTTGAGCCCCTTCTCAATTTCCTCTCCCATAGCTCCCCAACTTTCACGGTTCTTTCTGGGTGGTAGGGTCAATGGGAAATCTTCTTGCGGCCTCCTGGTTCAGGCTGTGAGAAGAAGCAACAACCATGGATTTCCATGGCTTTCTTTGGTGTCGTCCATGCACCATTAAGGACTTCACCCGCCTTTCGTTTTTTAACCCTCTTCTCTGACGGCTCTGGCATATCCTTCTCTTTGCCCCCAGCAAGTGGGCGGATAGTGGTGAGGTAACACTCTCTGGMGACTTGCTGATCACCATAGATGGTCCCTATCTTGCCGTCATTACACACAAACTTCATCAACATAAGATGTGTAACCACGACTGACTTTGATGCATTTAGAGTTGGGCGCCCAAGAATCACATTGTAGGCCGACATGTTCTGGACCACCAAGAATTTGACCTTCATGTGTCGGCACTTGTCTTCCTTTCCCATTCGGAGGGGGAGAGTGACTATCCCCACTGGTTGAATCACACCCCCACCAAATCCAATGAATGAATTATGGCAAGGGACTAGATCATCGTCGTTGTACTTCAACTTTTGAAGACATTCAAAGCTGATGATATCCGACGAACTTCCCGTGTCGATTATGATACAGCGGACTCGCTTATCCGCGATCTTCATCTCAACAACGAGAGGATCATCATGGGGGTGCTTACCTCCCCACGATCCTTCTCACAAATGAGAACGTCGGGAAATACCTCTTTGGCGTTGGTTTCATTATCAACAGCCATCACCCGGGGCAGCTTGTTTGCATACTCCTTTTGACCCTCAACAGTGGGTCCTCCAGCGGCAAACCCCCCAGAGATCATATGAACTATTCCAGAGTCGGAATGTTCGCTGTGTGGGGCATCATCCTTAGATGAGGGCTTCTTCAGAAACCGTTTGATGAGATGCTTCTTCACTTTCCCTTGATGTGCCAAACGATCCATGGTTCGTTGTAATGTGAAGCAATCTCCAGTGACATGACCAACATCCTTGTGGAAGTGGCAATACTTAAACTTGTTCCGAGTGTCTAACTCGGTCTTGATTGATGGGGGATCTTCGATGTGCACATCCTTGCTAACCTCCTTGTACACATTGAAAAGATCCTTGGTGTATTCTACGGTGGGAGTGTAGTTGAACTTCTTCTTCTTTCTAGCTGTTTCTTTTTGAGAAGTGCCCTCCTCCTCAATGTTCCAGGTGCCTGACCTTTTCTTGTCATGTCCTCCATTTCGGTGGACCTGGTTGCTTTGATGTTTGGAGGAGGGAATGGTTGCCTTTTCCTTGGCCTTCTTAACGGCGCAAACTTCTTCGGCATGAATCCATGCTTCTGCTTCCCTCATCATTTCGTTCAAATCTTGAACCCTTTGCSTTACCATTTGGAATTTGAAAGGACTATCTTCATCCAATCCTCGATAGAAGTTATCTAGGATCACCCGGTCTGGCAGATCAGGGATTTGAAGAGTTTCATTGTTGAACCGTTTWACATAGCTTCTCAARCTTTCATTGGGTCGTTGCTGAATTCTCCCCAAATGTAAGCTGCTTTTCTGCTCTTGGCGATGYGCCATGAAATGATGAGTAAAGAGAACAGCTARTTCATTGAAATTATGGATGGAACCTGTTGGAAGRCCGCTGAACCACCTYTGAGCTARCCCCTTGAGGGTAAYTGGGAAATATTTGCACCACATTGCGTCGTCGGCTTGGGTGGTCAGCATGAGATGTTTATACATTGCTAAGTGATCATCTGGATCGGTGGTTCCATCATAAGCATCGATGGAAGGAAACTTGATTTTCTGAGATTGAGTTGCCATCAAGATAGAAGCAGAGAAAAGACTCTTGTCAGTTAAGGGAAATCCTTGCAACCTCCCCTCCGTCCTTTGGGACGGAAGACCGAGTCCCACGTTCTGGTTAGCACCGCTTCAGTGATAACCCCCACTTCGGTGGGAACGAACTTCTGGCTCTTGTTCTTGATGACGCTCGGTGTSGTGACTAATGGAACGATGAGTATGTCCATGCGTTCTGAGAGAACGATGWGATGGATCAGTGCATAGCGGGGTGGATCCCGTTAGAGAATGTTCATCATCATGAGTAGCTTGCTTAAGCTTCTCAGCCTTCTTCTTTTCAAGAACCCTTCTTGCATCTTGGCTCTCAKCCTGTTCTTTCTTTCTCTGGATGATAGTCCTGGCATCCATTGAGGAAGCTTCACGCTCGGACTTCTTCCTTTCGATGAATGCTCGAACATCTTCGGACTCATGACTATGGTTAGATCTCTCATCATCACCATCATTGTTGAAACGGAATGGACCCCTCATTGATTGAGTCCGTGGGGCAATAGAAAGAGGCCTAGGGGTGTTGCGGTATCTCCTAGCCTGACTCTTCTCCCTTTCTATGGGAATGATCTAGGTCTCAACATTCTTCCCTTTGTCTCTGGGGGTAGGATGCTTGACCTTAGTAGTCTTGATGTTGGGAATCACAGGGGTACTGTATTCCATGGCCTGAGTATTGGCAGGAGCTTCACTACCACCGGCCATCGCTTTTCCTTCACGYTGAGCCTTCAAGCGTGCATTCCCTTCTTTGAGGGCTTGGAGTTCTGCCTTCATGTCTTGCTGCTCTGCAAAACGGTCCAAAACCTCGGACACTCCCGTGCTTATCTCCTTCTTAAGCACATCAAGTGTAACATATCTTCCATCTAAATCTTGGAGGGAGAGTTCCGTTCCCACGTAAGTGCCTAGATCTTCCTCACCTTGGAAGATGGAGTGATCGGGGTGATTCTCCCCATTTGGATTGCTTTCTTTCTCAGAAGATGGAGGAGTGTTCCTTCCTTATCTGGTTTGATCATCCCTTGAAGCCATCTCTGATCKCCTCCCCACAGACGGCGCCAAATGTTGTAGCACGTTTCCGCTTGGCACGCTACAAGATTTCCTCTGGGCGCCTAAGTACCTGCAAGAAAGAGAATAATCCGTTTCGGATTATCTCCCCTCCGATGACTAAGTAAGTAAGAGGAAGGAAGAAAGTAATAAATGCTAATGAATGTAGAGAGAAGTTAGAGAGATAAGTTCTATACTTGGTTTAAATATGAATTTGTGCTCTCAAAGTATGTGAAAAGTTGTGTGGAAAATGGTGCCTCTCAAGGGGTATTTATAGGCTTTTGCCTTACCTCTTGAGCGCTTGGATGTGTGACACTTGTCACCATCCTATGCATCATTTTACCTGTTTGCTTGCTTAAGCTGTTTCTTTTACGGTATTTGACCGGTTTTCGGTTGAATGTTTTCAGATCAACTTCCTCTCGGTTTCTGACACGTGTCACGAAGTTCTATGCCAAGTCGAATTTCTTTGATCACACAAAACACGACACGTGGCTTTACATGCCACATCAATTACCGACCGCTAACGGTCGGTAAAAAGAAATTTTGATTTTTTAATTGCTTTTTACAGACCGCTAAGGACAATAATTAATGTTTTTATTAAATTATTATTATTTAAATAATTGTTTTTTAATTAGTAATATACCTTGTAAAATACATGATTTTTTAAAATAATTTATAAGAATATATTAAAATGCTCCTCATTTCAAGCATCCATAAACCTACATTAAATCAAACGCAAATGTATTTACAAAATGTGTTCAATCATTTACCTATACGCATAATACCTAGTTTTTTAATACATTATTCTAACCTAACACAAGGCCTATGTGGCACGTGGTGTCGATCCACCACCGTTCGGAGGATCACGACAGTCGCCGTCCCTACGAGTGAAAGGGAAAGAATTGCTACAACACTGGTGGCTGAAAATCTAGATGTAACGATCTGAGGCCTTCAGCTCAGAAATGTACTCATCTAGCTAGCTTGATTGTGTATCTGCAAATGCTCTCGCTCCATCGCTAGATGCTCATGCTCAAGACTCACATGCTATCTTTCTAACTTCTCTTTGGCCTACTCGGACTCCTCCATTCGTTGAGAAATAACAGAAGGAGTTTATGTGTTAGAAGAAGTGTCTGTACCCCTAGATGACCTCTCGTAGTATAGATCTGCACTGCTACCCAAACCAGGAACTTTTCCCTTCTCTCTCCCGCTAACTGTCTCGAATAAAGCCATGTTAGGGTTGGTTTGTGGATCCTTCTTTTAGCTTTYAGCAAGATTTTTCTCGTATGTTTCCTATAATAAATGTGTTAGCATAAACATATTAYATGAACATAGAGGGTTTTAGGCAATAACAATTGTTTTAGGCCATTATATTTTAGGGCGGTGAGTGATGGTCTTCGCATCTAACTTCTAAAATATCTACCCATTACATGGTTTTAAAGCTTGATCGGATCATGTCCTAAAACATTTATTTAAGCTTCATAGGGCTTGATTGCACTCGTTTAGAAACAACAAGGTCATTTTAGGATGATAACATGTGTTTTAAGCCATTTTATGRCATTTTAAGGGGTTTTCGCGCCTAACTTCTAAAAACTCTACCCATTACATGGTTTTAAAGCTTTATCATTTCATAAGACATTCATTTAAGCTTTTCAGGGCTTGATTGCACTCGTTTAGACACAACAAGGTCATTTTAGGATGATAACATGTGTTTTAAGCCATGTTAGGGAGTTTTCACGCCTAACTTCTAAAACCTCTACCCATTACATGGTTTTTAAAGCTTGGTCATGTTCTAAAACATTCATTTAAGCTTCCTAGGGCTTGATTGCACTCGTTTAGACACAACTGGGTCATTTTAGGATTATAACAAGTGTTTTAGGCCATTTTAGGGTGTTTAGGGGGTTTTCACGCCTAACTTCTAAAAACTATACCCATTCCATGGTTTTAAAGCTTGATCATGTCCTAAAACATTCACGTAAGCTTCCTATACTAGGACTTGATTGCACTCGTTTAGACACAATAAGGTCATTTTAGGACGATTGAGTTTGTCGCTCAAACAACGAACGGTCATATATCATTATTCCCAAGAGCGTCAACAATCATCTCTCGATATGGATTGGATTGACTAGAAGAGGAGGAGGAGGACCCATCGACACATTCCCCATGACATAGCCAATTAAAATATCTCGAAGTAAAACCCTTCTAGTACAAGTGTACTTTAACCATGTCCACATCCAAGTAACGCATGTTCTTACAAGTTAGAACGAATACATGGACACCATATCTTATCACCGTCGTTGCAAACGGGATGCTCTTGAGAGAATTTAATGAGCTCATTGACCCCCATAGTAAACTCAGTCCTAAGTTGACAACCATCATCAAACTTATTGTATATCCAACTACGCTCCTTCCTTTTCATGGTAAAAAGTCTACGCAACTAAAAAATATCAATCAAATAAAATATCCCACTTTAATTAAATAAATCATGAAGATCCTACTTCAATAATATATTGAACTTTTCGTTGCAAGTCTTCTTTAGCCTAAACGATTGTCAAATTAATCAAGGCCTTTAGGCCTAAAACTTTATTATCCTCACAATATTATTACTGATTCCTAAAACTTTGTTATCCTCACAATATTATTACTAATTCCACCTATTATTAATTCCTCGCAATATTATTACTAATTCTTCCAATAACTATTGCAATAATAAATCAATTAAAAGACAAGCAGAGTTGGACATGAATTCTCATTACATATATTCACTTCAAGAGACTAGTATTATCTTGAAAAAAAACAAAAAACTAAAAGAATAATCAACAAGCAACTTGATAATCAATTAAATTGACAACCAACAACAATAATCGGGAAAATTAAAAGAATCAATTAATCAACAACACAATAAAAATAATCAGCAAGCAACACAAAAAAACAAAAATTTTATCTGGAATAAGAAAAAAACTTCAATTGCCACAAGGAAGATAAGGGGAGGCAAGGAAGGAGGATCGACGGTGTCGAGGAGGCATAGAGGCGAATTGGGTGGTGGCAAATTGATTTGGGTGAGTGGATTGGGTTGGTTGTGAGGGGAGAGGAAGAGAAATTGGCTTGGGAGAGTGGAGGTGAGGAGGAAAGAGGGTTTTGACCGACGTCTAGGAAGTTTGGTGGTGATTAGGACCGATTGCAAGGAGGGTTGACGGCGAGGAGGATAGAGGGTTTAGAAGGGTTTGCGAGGGGTTTGGGAGGAGAGAAGGGTTTGCGAGCGAAATAAATTTGAGAGTGGGTTTTGCCGACCTAAATTTGGTCGACTTCAAAAAATTAAGGGAAAAACATTTATCGACCGTCAACGGTCGGTAATGACACGTGTTGGTCGGTAAATTTAAATAAATATTTTTTAAAATAAATTCATAAAATTTACCGACCGTACAATGGAAGCTAAAACGACTATACGTACGGTAAATTCCATCCATGCCAAAACACGGTCGGTAAAACGTTTTTAACGGTCAGTAAATAAATAGCTTCCTTTGTAAAATGACCAATTAAATCCACCGCGAATAATAACGCGGATTCTTGTTGTGTTATTGCACTTGTACAATAAACCTAGATTCCCCCTGGCGGGCGTTTCCTATAGAACTGTTTGATATGATATCAATAATGACATGTTGGGGATGTTGATATGAGCCAATTTATGAATAATTAACATATGAGAGTAAGTGTTGTCTCATATTGAAATTCAGGCCCAATTGACAAATTGTTTTTTCATCTTAGGAAAAAATCACAAAGATAATACAACCTTTACTCCATTTTCAAAAAATAAGTCAATCTTCAAATAATGTTTGATTAAGTCAAAGTYGTAATCCTATTTTCTTTCACTAAGTAAAAATTGAATTTGAAGTAGCAAAATAATGATGAAAATAACTTCGTAGCTGGTTATTTGAATGATTAAAATAGGCCTATTTTCATTCGCTAAGTTACTTTAATCATTATTTTGCTACTACAAATACATTTTAACATAGGGAATGAAAATAAGCTAAMAAACTTGACTTTTCTAGAGATTATTTGAAGATTGAACTATTTTTAAAAGACGGAGCAAAGGTTGCATTATTATCGTGAATTTTTTCTACAYCTAATTTTTTTCTTATTTGAAGTTATTGAACCTATATGAAATTTTATATCAACATTCTTGAACTTATTTTGTGAGTGTAAGAGCCTTAATTTTAATAAAACTCCATTTTGCTGGAAATATATAAGTACAAATAAGGTGAAGATAATAAAACCATTATATTTTATAGCCATTTGCATATATAATACTTCCTCCATCCTAAAAAAAATTAAACAAATATTT
Organism: Bassia scoparia; assembly: GCA_008642245.1. Classification (NCBI taxonomy): domain Eukaryota; kingdom Viridiplantae; phylum Streptophyta; class Magnoliopsida; order Caryophyllales; family Amaranthaceae; genus Bassia; species Bassia scoparia. The sequence goes on from SNQN01001507.1 coordinate 8,775, forward strand.
TATATTCCGCATTTCACAATATATAAATAATACAAAATTGTTGCATTCTAGGAAGTAGTACGGAGTATATAACAACATGCATAGATTTTTTTTTATATTTGCAAGAGACTCTCTTCGGCCCTATTTGTTTGGACTTGATTACATGTTACTTAAATTCAGTCCAATTTAATTCAGCTCAATTTCTTAATTTCCTTCACTCAAAGTAATTCATTTTAGTTTTTTTTTTCGAGTGAATGGGGCAGTTAAATAGATAAGAAGCCTAATAACTTAGGCTACTGAAAGAGTTCATACAACAGAGTTAATAACAATGTTTGAGTCACCTAACAAGCTTAGAGCTTGCTCAAAATAACCCAAGCTACTGAGAGCAGCATAATCCTTAAGCAAATCATAAACCAAAATAGAGTTCATAGATACATTAATAGTAGGAGTGATGACAAAAAAGTTATCCAAATTAGAGTGATGTCTCAACATAAGTCTAGCCAAAGAGTCAGCTGCTGCTACCTGCCCCTGGTTACATTTAGAAGGCCTTGCACCCAAGCATCTTGCATTTGTGCCCTGCACACAGTGGTAAGGTGAATGTACCTATCAGTGAACTGTGAAGAGCCATTTATATTGTCAACAGCCACCTGAGAGTCAGAGTACAACATGCATATCCCTCCAATGGCGCTGTTGAACCCACAAGAAAGCCTAATATAGAGCTTGTAGTTCAGCTATATTACTGTCAGTAGCTTTGAAACATCCTGCAAGTCCTTTTTTCCAGATACCTGTAGTATCACAACACAATACACCAAAACTTCCCAGGCAAGTAGTATGGTTAAAGGCTGCATCCACCAGAATAAGGAAATTTGTGGAGGTAGGGTCAAATATAAGCTGGTYATGAGAGGGGATGGTATGGGTCAAGCTTTGTGACTGTAGGAATTCTTTGGCCAGGTGCAAGGTTTGTGTCCAAAAGGTATCTATTTGAAGATCTTTTTGTCTAAACACCTAATGATTCCTTCTAAGCCAAATCCTCCAGACAGTGAAGCTAAAAAGTGTGGACCAAGGAACTTGATGAGGAGAAGCATCAACAGTCAAGTTACTAGTTAACCAATCAGTAAGGTTAAGGTTACCTAGATTAGGAGGGGGAGAGGCCAAGTCCCAGACTTGTTGTGCTCTAGGGCAGTCCCTAAGGATGTGAAGAGTGGTTTCAATTTGGGAAGGGAAGAATTTGTAACCCCCTTAGATGAAGTTGGTCCAATACCCACCAGGGACCAAATTCATTTTAGTTTAGTTCAATTCAATTCAACTTAGTCCGGTCCAAAGAAACGACAAAGCCTTCATGTTAATTAGATTTTGTTATTAAACAGGACTKAAGTTTACTTATTTGGATCTAAGCTAAGTTTTATTACTGTCACTTTGTCATAAAATCAAGTAATCCATATTACACATTATCTTCTTCGTGCATAAAACATAAATCATAACCTTATATAAAAAGRAAATTTTCTCCTATACCCCTAAAATTTGACCAGTGTTTTATTCAATCCTTGCTAACATCTCTAATCAATCATTCTTCCCTTTAGAATATGTTCCTAACATCCAACTTTGAAAGAGTGATTATCACCATTTATTTTTTTAAATAAAAAATTGAGGGAAAAAAATGGAGGAAAGAGAGAGAGAGAGAAAAAGAGTGTGTGTGTGTGTGTGTGTGTGTGAGAGAAAGAGCGCCACAAAATAACCCACCAACCACCACAATTCTTCACTTACCTACAGCCGCTGCTATCGCCGGAGAAGCTTCAGGGTTTGCAGGTAAGTCGACGTCGTTCAAGGAAGCCCTCGTTCGTGATGTGATTCTCCAACGCTGTGCCAACCTGCGCGATGACCCTCTGCCTTCCGATCCCACTCCCCTTCCTTCTTCCAACCTCTGCTCCAYAGAACCGCCACCAGCCTTCGATGCCGCCAACAACTACTTCCTTCCACTTCCACAAACCACCCTCACTGCCCTCTCCACRCCATGGATTCATACAATTATTTGCAAGCTTGTCGGTAAGTCCCTTGCTTCCTCCTTCCTTTTCACGTCCTTGAAAAGGTTATGGAGACTTCAAGGCAGTCCCACCTGATTGCCTTTGAGAAAGGGTTTCTATGCCCTGTCTTGCTCCTTTGTAAACATATGGCACGRAACCGTCGGAAAAAAGTCAAACGTAAACAGAGGAAAAGTCAATCAGAGACGGGTCAAATGACCCAAGCTGGCCCGATCGTTAAGGCCCAATCTTGGGTTCCAAAAATTCAAAATTCAAACGTGGTTTCTACTGTGATTTTGGCGAAAAAGGATTACTGTACGGATAAGCACTTATCCTTTACTCTATCCAGAAAATCTGATGGGCCCAATGGGACCACACCACGTGGCAATTTCTTTATTCACCCCAACTTTTCCCATGTCTTTCATACTCTCTACCCTTTCCTATCCCTTTCATTTCCTCTTCTAGACAAACACACAACCTCCATCTCACCACTTACCTCACCTCCCTCTGCCTTTTCGTCCATAAAGCATGGACCTCGAAGAATGCCAAAAAATAGCCGATTATCACAAAGGTTTGGAAACACTAGAAAGCCCTACACCTTACCAGATTCCACTGATTGTCCCACCCTCCAACTGTTTCATGAGGGGGGGCAGATGTCCTCCCTCCATTGCTAGCTCTAATGGAGAGGCCAGTTCGTTCCTTCTCGGAAGTCAACCCTGACGATTACCTCTTCCTCATCAACAATGGGGGCAGATGGGAGCGAGTATCAACGCAGCAAATCCGGAATTTTGTCAGGTATCCTCAACTTGTCTCGGGCCCTTTCCAGGATCTATGGATGACGAAGAAAGAGGGTTCCCYTAGGATTCCAGCCCACCTACCCAGCTTCGACGATCTTCAAGGATTCTTGCCCGAGGTGGCAAAGCACTGGGGGAAGGAACTGCTTCGCTCAGTCCCAGAGGGCACACCTCTTCTTCAAGATGATATGTTCTGCTTAGTGGATCCTGTGCCACAATTCCCTCAATTGAGAAGGATCTACACATTGAGCTCTCCATTAAATCTAGTGATGGGTGTCTACACCAACGCTCTATTTGCGGGTCAGTCCAAGGGTTCTTGGACATCTTGGGTGCTTCAGGCATCCTTGGAAGGGAATCAGGGGACCCTAATTCAGGTTACCAAACTCCATCTCAGCCAGCTTCCCTCCACAGACAATTCAGAACTTACAGGACCCTCTCACCTGCCAACTCAATCTCAGAAGAGGATTCTTCATCCTCCAGCCCATACCCCAATTAACACCATCATGTCGTTTGTTGCTTGGAATGCACGGGGCATTGTTCGCCCTAATTTTTGAACCAACCTCCTACACCTTRTTCAACACCACAGGCCTTCCTTGGTTTTCATTTYAGAGACTCGCACATCGGTTAATCACACTAAACAAATAATTAGAGGGCTTCCTTTCGACCAATACTTCTATGCGGAACCCCATGGCTTCTCTGGAGGACTGTTGCTGCTCTGGGATTCTGCCCAGGTGTCCTTCACACTTGTTGGCAACGACCTTCATGCCATCCATGGCAAGATTCAGGTACTGTCTACTGGTCTAGATTTTTGTCTTTCATGTATATATGCTAGCACTAAGTTTAGAGCTCGTACTGCAACTTAGGATGATTTGATTTCCATGTCTGAAACTGTTCACATTCCTTGGCTRGTGTTTGGTGATTTCAATGAAGTCCTTGATGCACATGAGAAATTTGGGGGTAGGCCGGTTTCCAATCGTAGGTGTGATGCTTTCAGGAATTGTCTGAACTCTGCTGAGYTGTTAGACTTAGKTTTTGWTGGCTCTAAGTTCACTTGGACCAATAAGAGAAAGCACAGACCAATCATGGAAAGACTGGATCAAGCTCTGGGTAACCAGGCTTGGGTCCAGACCTTCCCTGTTTGCTCTGTCACTCACCTACTTAGGATGTAGTCAGACCACTGTCCCTTGCTTGTCTTTACTGCCCCCATACCCCTGTCTCCTGTCACACTTCCTCCCTTCACTTCAAATTTGAACATGCTTGGTACTTGGAGTCTTCATTTTTTGATCATGTATCTCAGTCTTGGCCTTGCTCTAACACACCTTTCCCAGCCAAATTACAAGATCTGGCAGCCAGTTTACAGCCTTGGGCAAGGGATATCTTTGGTAATATTAACCAGACCAAATACAGACTACTATGAGGCTTCTAGGTGTCCAGAGAGCCCAATGCTTAGAACCTACTAACTCTTTTCTGTGGACCCTTGAGGAATCCTTGGACAATGACCTCCAGTTTGTGCTTGACCAGGAGTATGAGTTTTGGAAGACTAGGCCTAGGGAGTCTTAGCTTAGGGAAGGGGATAGGAACACCTCCTTCTTCCACACCTAAGTGCTTATCAATAGGAAGAGGAACAAAATCCTTCATCTTTGTAATGATGTTGGGGAATCTCTCACCTCTCCAAAAGACATCTCTAGTCATATAAGAGCTTTCTTCATTGACCTGTTCACCACTAAGAAGGTCCTGACTAACCTTCCCCCTCCTATTCTTTCCGATCCTTGCAGATTAATTAACCTTACCTCTCCACCCACCCTAGCTGATATCAAAAGGGCAGTCTTTAGTATAGGGTCCCTTAAATCCCCTGGCCCAGATGTCTTTCATAGTCTCTTTTTTTAAAAAACATTGGGACCTTGTGAAATATGATTTAATGGATTTTGTAGAGAACACTTTCCACTCTCTTCAGCTACCCCCAGGTGTCAATAATACTGTCATCTCTCTTATTCCAAAGACCACCCATCCTGAATCCATCAAGAGCTTTAGACCTATAGGACTGTGCAACACTACCTATAAGATCATTTCCAAGATCCTTGTAGCTAGACTCAGACCTAAGCTAAATGCTCTTATTTCCCCTAATCAGAATAGCTTCTTGCCAGGGAAGGGTACTGATGTCAACTACATAGTTGCTTCAGAAGCTCTCCACTCAATGAGGGTAAAAAGGGAAATAAGGGTTTTTTGCTGTTAAGATTGACCTTGAAAAGGCCTATGACAGGCTTGAATGGGATTTCATACACCATTGCCTTATTACACATGGTTTGGACAGGGACACCTGTAAGTTGATTATGCACTGTATCACCATCACCGAAACCTCTGTCCTTGTTAATGGCAAACCTACTCAGGCCTTCAAACCATCCAAGGGTATAAGGCAAGGGGATCCCCTTTCCCCTTACATTTTCATTCTCTGTATGCAATCACTCACCCTCCTAATTGAGGAACAATGTCAAAAGGGTCATTGGCAGCCTTTACTTCTAGGCAAGAACAAGGTCCCCCTTTCCCACCTTCTCTTTGCTGATGACCTAATCTTATTTGGGGAAGCTAATCAACAAGCTGTTGATTCCATGGTTAGGGTCCTTCACACTTTCCACTCCCTAGCTAGACAGAAGGTGAACACTTCCAAAAGCAAGCTATATTTCTCTAGAAACACAAGCCTTACTCATAGGGATGACATAAACCAAGATCATGGAAATAGATGAGAGTTCTGACCTAGGCACCTACTTAGGGTTCCCACTCACTGATAAAAGGCCAACCCTRTCTCAGCTTAATCCTATTTTGTCTAAACTTAAGAACAGGCTGGCATCTTGGAAAGCTAAACACTTCTCTAAGGCTGGTAGGGTTGTTCTCATCCAATCCACCCTTTCTGCCATTCCTCTGTACTCAATGCAGTGTTTACATCTCCCTACTTCCTGTACTACTACTCTGAACAACACTGTGAGGGATTTCTATTGGGGTTCTGAACCAAAGGCTAGGAAACTACATCTAGTTAGCTAGGGGAAGTTAGTTGCACCCAAAAACATCCAAATGGCTAAACAATGCTGGAAACTTCACTCCTCAAACTCTCTGGCTAGCAGGGTTATTGAGTCTAAGTACTGTACTGGAGAACACCTTAGGAGATTCAAGTATGGCTCTCACATCTGGCATGACTTAGCTAAGGGTTGGGACATCTTTGCTACTCACTCAAGATGGGATTTGGGGGATGGTTCTTTAATTTCTTTCTGGTTAGATGATTGGACAAGTGCAGGACCACTAAGGACTAAAATCCAAGGGCCCTTGACTCCACATGAGGAAGGCCTTACTGTGAGTGCATTCATGGCCCAAGGGACATGGGATCTCACTACTCTTTCCTTTAACCTACCCCCAGACATCCTTAACATTATTCTAGCCATCCCAATTCCTGCTCATGGGGCARACTCACTCATTTGCCCCTATGTCAAGGGAACTTATTTTGATACCAAGACCCTSTACTCTCTCCTCTACTCYGAGTCCTTCTCTCCTCCTTTGACCTTTGATTGGCATCTACTCTGGAGTCTTGACATTCCCCCAAAGCTGAAATTCTTTCTATGGCAGGTCTGCTGGGATTCCCTACCTACCAAACACACCTTGGCTGCTAGGGGGCTCCCTGTCTTACCTTACTGCCCTTTCTGCCCCTCAACCCTAGAKACTTGGTGCCATATTTTTAGGGACTACCCTAGAGCTACTGAGTTATGGACCCTCACACAGTCCCCTCACCTGCCCCAAAATCTTGATCCTCTTGAATGGCTAACTGTTAACCTTAAAGTCAACACCCAGCATGAGTCCACCCCCTGGAATGTTATTTTTACCTGTCTCTGTTGGAAATTGTGGCTAAGGAGAAATAAATGGGTTTTTCAAAGGCTAAATGAATCTGCTCAAGTGACTTGGGTAASAGGGGTTAGGATGGCTACTGATCACATCAGGCTAAATAGTCTCCTACCTCCTATGAATCTGCCCTTGAATCCTCTCACGCTTTCTTCTTCTCAACATATGTTTAGGTGTGATGCTTCCTTTTCTACCTTGGAGGCTGGYATGGGAGCTACTTATAGGACCAMTAATGGGAATTGAAAATTAGGAATCATCAGGAAATTTAGGGTTTGGGATGCCATAGCTGCTGAGTTGGTAGCTATCTATACTACATTGTGTTGGATTGGACATATGGACTTGCAGGGCTGCATCATTCTCATTGATTCACTGGTGGCTGCAGAGGSTATTCAGGGACTTCCATCAATTTCTGACCAATATACTCACCTCTATGCCCAATGCAGGGTCCTCTGTGAGCAGTCCCAGGTGGATATTTGCCATGCAAGGAGGGAACATGTTGGTGATGCTGACCTATTAGCAAATTGGAGCAGGAAGCATGGAGTGGAGAGTCCTCTGCCTTCTTTGATCTCTGCTGATCCCTTTGTGTATAATGATCAGACATTAGTCTTTTGTAGTTCGAATTCTATGTATATGAATCCTTTGTCTTGTGGCTCGTCTTTGGACAGTGCTTCACTTCCTGTGGTTAGATGGACTAATCCACCTTAATCTTTTGTAACTTGATACTTTATTATTTAATCTAATGCTCCTTCCTCCCAAAAAAAAGATGAAATAAGGAGGTTGGAACTATGACAAGTGAATGTGAGTTAATTTTTGTAGTTATTTTCAAATTGCCATTTTAATCCCTCTTTTTTTTCTAAAAAAAAGTAAATCTTACTCCGACCGATTTTTAATGATGAATTGAGCATTTATTGTTTGGGGAAAAATTGGAAATAATATATTATAATGTGAGTGAGGTTAAAAAGTAAAAATAGGTTGGAGAGAAAGTGTGTGAAAAGGGAAAAATAGGAGAAAGTGGGGAAAAAAAGTGGGAAGGTGGGGTTAAAATACAAAAAAAAAAGATTAGAGAGAGTGTACTGTGTACCAAAATAGAATAAAACACAATGAACAAAACATTAAAAATTGGTCCAATGAAAAATTACACAAATCATTAAAAATCAGATGAAGTATTTAGTTCCATTACTATATATACTTAGTTACTTATATTTTCTATATACGCTTGTACTTACTATATACTGGGTTTTTCATTTCAACTTATTTGTACTTATATGAAATTTTTTGAAGTTATTTGAACTTATTGATACTTATTATATGAACTTATTAAAACTTAACTAAACTAGTTATCTTATGATTTAATACTCCCTTCAATTYGATCTTAAATAGTTGTTACATTTKCTTTTTTTACACTTGCCGAAGCACATCTTAAAATGCTTATATCTTAAATTTTACACAAGAAAAAATTATAAAAATTATATATTTGAAAAGTACTCATCGACACGAATCAAACAAGATCCAACATGATTATGTTTTTACCCATGTATATAAAAATAAATATAGACAAAGTTACAAGGTGAATAGTACTATAATCTCACATGTAACAATTATTTAAGATCGAATGAAGTAATAAGTATTGAAAGTAAGTTGAAGAGAACTTAACAACTATATACTTTATTATTATTCGTATATACTTGTATTCAATATAAGTATGTACCTCCCTTGTACCATAATGTTCTTTGTGTTTGTTACAATAGATGCCACAATATAAAATTAAATATAGTCATCTAGGATTTTATTTGATTTTTCATGATGAAAAAATTATTGATATTCAAATGTTATAATGTACCATTATAGACAACCCCGTTTCTGAGAGTTTTGGGGCCTAAGGGCGAAACAAGAAATTGGGCCCCAATTAACAAGTATTGAATTTTTTTCGGATAACACGAGTATGCCAAAAATTATTTAAAAAATAATACAGTATAGATATATGATAGACAGATAGATATAGAATTTTTTTTATTTAATACTCAAACAATCAAATAACAACTTCTTTGAGCATTTCTAGATGCAAAGTTATTAATAATAATGTCTACATCAATATATTCTAACATATTCCTCTCAATACATAAAATAGTTAGGTCATTCAACTTTTCTTGTGACATTGATGATCTCAAATAATTCTATTGGGGGTATAATTATTTTTGTATTGAAAATTGGAATTAGAAAAAAGAGCTTGAAAATAGGGAGTATAATTATTTTTTTCAAATTTCCAAGAAAGAATTAAAATTGTACCGAAAATCAAARTTGAAAATGGAAATAATATAATGAKGATAAAGAATTTTAAGGATGATATTTTGATTAACTGACATGAGGATGGGTGGGTGAGAGAAATTTCGTTTGCCGACTTATTCTATACAATCCCCCCTACCTAGCAATATACAACCCCCTTCCTCCATCTCACGTGATATATAAATATATTCCCCTCCCTCCACTAATCTTTCATGCAATGTTTTGCTTTGCTTTGTTAATTAAATTATCTTTTTAAGTTTTTTTAGATCCTATCTTTGCTACCCATTATATCAAGTTTATTTTTTTTATTTAAAAACCAAAATATCTAATACTTGTATCTTTATTTATTTTTTTAAAAAATAGAATTTGTATCTAGCAATATGGGGGTTGTATCTAGCAATATAGGGGTGAGTTGTAACTTGTATGATATAGGCGTTGAGTTTATCATTTTTAAGTTTAATTAATGATTTTTAATTTTTTTTAATTATAATTATCAATTTTTAAAAACGAAAAAAATCCAAGCATTTGCTAGGGATTATCAAGTTTATCAACAATAGTCAAATCTTTACCAAGGTTTACAATGGGCCCACGTACTATTCAAAAAACAAACACAATACTCTTATTTTTTTGGACTTATTTCTATGGTACTATATAAGTTCTCGTCAGTTGAGTTCAGCTTCATTCAATTCAACTTAATTATTTTAATTTACCTTAAATTTTTTTGCTAATTAATTCATTGATGATAATAATGATGATGATATTGATAATATAATGAAACGAATAATAATGATGATGATGATGATATTGAAAATATAATGGAATGAATAATAATAATAATAATAATAATAATAATAATAATAATAATAATAACACCGTCGTAATGTTATTCATGGTACCCTTCTTGATATCTATTACCGGTCACGAATTTCTGCTCGTAAGGAGGTTAATGTTGGGTTAACTGATAGGAACGACGACGCTCTTCGACCAGCGGATGTGTTACTTTATGCATGGGATAMTGGCCTTGATGTGTGTATTGACCGGACGGGTCTTCTCCCGTGACACAATCTGGGTTCTTCTCCAATGACTCAATCTGGGTTGTCTGACTTCGTTCCTGGTCGGGTGGTGGCGGCAGCAGCACAACAGAAGCGAGAGAAGTATTTAGAGCGGTGTAGGGCTACATGATACGATTTCCTTCCTTTTTTCCTTCTCTTCTTTGGGGGAATTAGATAAGGGTGTTGTTGCACTTCTGAAGCGGATCCAGACGTTCTCCAAGGCTCAGGACATTGGGGCACATGCAGTTGCTCATATCTTCAGCAGGATAGGTTTCKCTATAGCTAGAGGAGTGGAGGCCCAGATTGTATCTCGGCTCCCATCCAACTTCTTGTAGCTCACTTGATCTTTTTGTTGATTGTAACACTTGTCACGTTTTGGTACTTTTATATATAATAACAACAACAACAACGACGACGACAACAACGACGACGACGACGACAACAACAACAACAACAAAAACAACAACAATAATAATACTTCCTACATTTATTTTTATTCACAACTTTTGTTTTGGGAGACATTTTAAGGAAGTGATTTAAGTGCGTAAACAAGCAAATTAGGTAACATAAGTTTAAGAATGGTAACGTATCATCTCATTCTTGTTTGTGTTAGTTGAAATTATTTTACTTTCATTAAATGTCTCCCTTAAAACACATGCCAAAACAAAAGTTAAATACTTAATTAATAGTTAATCATAAGTTAAATATTAATCCCAAGATTAATACTAATCCTAAGTTAAATAGTTAAATATTAGCCCCAAAACATAATCTATAGTTAAATATTAATCCTAACATACTTCGCATATCATTTAGCAACAGTTAAATAGTTAATCTTAAATTAAATATGAAATACTAGTTAAATATTAATGTCAAGATATATCATAAATCAATAGTTAAATATTAATTCCAACATATATCATTAATCAATAGTTAAAAATACAAATCCTAACATAAATATTTCAATTCAATTCAGTTCAGTCCAAAGAAACAGAACCTTAGCCCACCTAAATTTTACACGTGCATAATTAAACCACTCACTATTTTCATATTTACCTTTCTCATTTATGAACCCCGCTCTAGTATTTTGAGTCACAATAAAAGATTTATTTAACCTACAAAAAAACCTCATGATAAATCTCTTTATTAATGACCTAAAAATATTATTATTCTTTTACTTTTAGGAAGATGATCGCATTAACTTGAGGGTTGTCAATCCTTTTGAATAGATAATAAAATAAAGTATTACATGTACAATAAATTGGAGGGAGAGAGATGAAATATAAAATTAATGTTTTAATGTATTATTGACCAATGAAAACTTTATAATACGGGGAGGCTGATAATCTTTAGCAGGTTCACTCAATCATTTTTTTTTTTTACTTTTCACTTCTTGAACCATTTACAATTTGTGTATGTACTTTCACTTTATGTTTACTTATTTAAATACAATTAGACATAGTCCCAAATGCATTAAATCCATTACTAAAAATGTATGTAATTGAGAAGTTCTAGACATATTTACACATCATTTGAGATAATAAATGCTTTATATAACTTTAAGCTTTTTAAACATAGTCCTTAAAACTATATGTTTTAAAATAATTTAAAATATTTTCCTTAATAAAAAATAGATTAAAATTTGAAGAAAGAAGAACATTTAGAAACAACAATCGTGGACGAATATGTATGTAAGACCATTTTATTTATTATCATGATGCATGAATGAACTATTACARTTGACTAGTTGAGCATAGGTACATAATCCAATGTCTAAACAAATTCATGTATCATGTGTAACATGTCTCAAGCTACAACAACCAAAATGATACCAATTAATAAAGTGCTCCAATAAAAAGAATGACCACTTTTTCGTCTAAATTAAGAAATATCTGCTAATCACTATGTATGTTGATTAACATAAGAATACTACTAATGTTGCTTAAAGTCTTAGCCTCGTCTAATAGGATCTATATTTGACTCTTCATGACTAATTATTAAAGTTTCTTTTCACATGTCGGATAAATCAACATATATATAAAAATGCATTTTTTTTGTAATTGATTATTCTACAAAGTTGAATGTTGTTTGATATGATCTAATTATAAATTATAAGTAGATTATAATAAATTGTGTTACTAAACCAGGAAATGGGGAAAGTGCATTTTATATGATGCATGCACCTTCAAATTTACTTGGAATAGACGATTTCTAAGAAATCAAAGTACGTCTGAATTTATTTATTATTTTGCTTTTTCCCCCCCTATTATATTATTAATAATTCCATTCCCATTTTGAAGCCACGCTAATTCTAGATTAGGTGGCAATTGCGTTGAACTATATAATATTTAAAATAATATGGTAGGGGTGAAAAATAAGTATAGATTCGATAATAGTGAAAAACAAATGAGGATTAATTTGAAAGGACCGAGAAACATCTACAAATATTATTAAAATGCGTTCTAATGTACGTCATCAAGTGGACCTCTTAACTTTATAAGATTCGATCTTAAGACTTTGGTTGTTATGAATAGGTTCACCAACTCAATCAACTTTTATTTATATGTTATATATCACTTTTATAAATATATATTGTTAGAGTGTTGTTCACGTTCTACTTGGAAGATTTGCATGTAGGACACCCTCTTTGTCGGAATTTAGTATTACGTGTCACATTACCCTATTCTTGATTTTAAAGTAGTTATTAGTTCCCTTTTTAAATTTATGATGGTCCATTAGCAATGTTACATGATATTCATTCTACAATAAAGAATTAGATAAATAAAACTAAATTAGAAAAGTTGACTTTGTGTACATAATTTAAGATTTGTAGATTTAAAAATGAAGAGAAAGAATATTTTTTTTAAAAAAAAAAATTGCAGCGTCAAAAATTCCAAGTAGAAGATAATAAGAAAAAGGAAAGTAGAAGAAGGATAAGAAAAAGGAAAGTAAAAAAAGAAGGCTTGCCATGCACTACCAAATTGCAAGTAGAGAATAATAAGAAAAAAAGTAAAGTAAACCATAAGCAAGTATGTATACCGACGTTAAGCTCCAACCAAATTGCACCACCAATTCCTAATGGAAAGAGAAAAAGAGAAGGTCGCAGGTAGTATGATGTTATTGCAATGGATTTTGAAAGTCGCAATGCCAAAGGTTAAAAAATCTCAATTGTATTCTTTAKTTGCATCATTAATCAATTCGGGTAATCTCWTCGATTGCTCAATTATCAATTACTGATTATTTATGAGATTGTTTGRTTTCCGCTTCATCATCATATAAAAGAAGCTTTGGTCGTGATTGCATCGTCTTCAAATTTTTATGACGCAACATTGTTTGATAAATAAGTTGAAGGAGTTGTGGGTGTTCCAATAAACAAGATACTAGAATTGAAAAAAAACTTAACATGAATGAACTATATTGCTGACAATCACCAATGCAAAAGGAATAAAGACTAAACATAAGAAATAATTAAATTGCAGTCCAATGGCAAGCAAAGCGTGGTAGAACGACAACATCAATGTGTTGAGAATCAATTAATTTTAAAAGTCAAACTCAACACAAGGAGTTAAACAATAGAACTCATCAGTCAAAGGACGTTCAAAATAAACAACAAACTCTAAAACAATTACAAGGAGAAGCAACACAAAGACAAGACAAGTCTCTTAAACCCCAAACCACAAATAGGTTTGCACAATACAAAAATATAAACCAGGAAATAAAATTATTTAACAAGAAAAATCTTAAAATGTCGCAGGATAAAGAGGGAAGCAATAGCCAAATGGATGAAAACAAACCAGTTGAAAATGAAGAAGAAAGCCAGACAAGTGAAGTGTGAACAATGACATATAGCACCACTACTGTCGCCACGCTAGAAAAGGTCACAAAAAAAAAAAAAAAAATAAGCACAACAACAATGACTAAACGATGACATTTCAAATTTGCCAACTATTTATTTCTCGTTCACTTCTTTATCCAACTAAAATTAATTTGCATCACCCATGTGGRTGGGACTCATTTGCACAAATAAATTATATATCTAGCCTTTCTTTTATTACATTTGATTGTAAAATAAGAGAAAATAGAAATGCAGTTGAAGAACTTGAAACAAAAATCACGAACATGCAAAATCAAATATACTTCTCCCCTCTTTTTTTAAAGTATAGTAATGATTTTCATGTGTATTTGGATAAGGTTGAGCACTTTCAGGTTTCATTTCCATTCAATTCATCAATTGAAGTTTTTTTAAAGATGTTTTTTTTTAAATGTGTCTACTTAGTTGCACCCATCCTAGGAAACTTATTATGTGAGCAATTTGTGATAATCGAATTTCATAGTTGACTATTGCACATAGTAAGTAATTCTCTGATCTAAGGTGGGTTCTTAGCTCAAATTCACAATACACAATTCTTCAATTACAATTTTTAAGTACACGCAAAGGTACGAACATACAAAACTACAAGAAATATATGAGTAGACAACCAATAYATAATTAACATAACGACATCTCTGGACCCGGGGCAACTCCCGGGCCAAGAAACTAGTTGGATCTTAAATTGTGTAATACACTTTGTTAAAAAATAAGTATTAAAACTTAAAAGGTAGTCATCTGATATAGAATAAAGTTTGAATGTCCAATTGTTCAAACAATGTTGAATAATTATATAATATTATTAGGCAAATAAATTCTCATTAGTGACCTTGTAATTTTGAGTTTTTCCATTGGTAACCTTGTGGTTTTCAAAATTGAAAGTTTTCTCAATTTCATAAACGTGAATTTTCTTTTCTAATTTTGTTAATGGATAAAACTTACGACTTACGAGTAGTATTTTTTTCGAATTCCCATGAATGACCATTTTTAGGAATATCCCTTTGAATTAGGTTTTTGCCCTAATTGTTGTACCCTTAATTGTTGTACCCTTCATTTCCCTGCCTTTCATTTTAGTCCAAAATATAAACACACATTAAAAAAGAGTTTCTTTCGTGCATCAATCGCTAGTTACTCTTTCAAACTCTTTGCGCAATTTTTAATTTTTTTTGCATAGATCCGATCCACGTACATCAAAATTGATGTGTAGAACTTCTACTCTACTAGACCCTCTAAGCTCAACTCAAATTATTACTTCTCAATCAAWTGTCTCCTTTATTACTAGTYGTGATGCTCTCTCTCCCTCTCCCTCTCTCTTCTCTCTTTACTTTACTCTTTCTTTTACCCGTTGAGCTCACTGAAAGTTACTAAAATTGATGTATTATTTTAGTAAATATACGCTATAACAACGATCAAAGTAAACTATGGAACAAAATGAAATTTAACGAACTTTAAGACACTTAAAATAACCTTTTAGTTTTATCGTTGTGACTTGTAAAGTTGTGAGTAGTGTAAATTAGTACGAGGCTAAGTCTAATTCTGACACAGTAAATCTAATTAGCATCTAATGTCAAAATAATTGCTAAGCTTTCAAATTAAATCCATGTTAATAACTATTAAAACACCTTTATGTTCAATCAGAAAACTACTTTATTAATTAAGTCCATTAGCAACAACCTTAGCTATCACTCCTTGAATAGTAAAAGGCCAGGGTTGAACATAGCAGGAAAAAAAAAACCATTAAACTTTGTCAATACTAGAAATTGGATTTATTCAAACAATGTCCAAAAAAATTTTGGGTACATGCATGCTTCTAAAACCTAGCATAAAAACCATAAAAATCCAGAAATCGCAAGAACAACAAGTACAATATTAAGGACTGTCATATTGAGTTCAAACCTGTTGAGAAAATGAAATAAGCTTWTATATACCATACAATATACCAAGTATACAACAATAAGCTTATTAGTTTGAGTGAATCATTACTGTGCATGATCGACATATGGTAAGCAAGGCATGTGAAATGAACAAGAACGAAGATGTATSTGATGATCACTAACAAGAGTTGACTCAAATAATACTGACAATAGTTTAAAGCGGCTTAAGGGAGGATTCAATTTCGAATTTCACTGTATACAGATAACTATTCTTGTTGAAAGACTCACCCRTTATATTTAAGCTAGATGTGTTACCCAGATCGAACTTGGATATAGTCGGCAGCCAACAATAATGATGCGTGTGCGGGCCTTAGTTTGTACATACATAGACGATAACGCTACACTGACAAAAACAACAGTACTAACAATAATCGTATGCATGCAATTACCACTTGAAAAAGAGTTGCAAATTAAATTAAAAGACGACGACTACTACTACTTCAATTTTCATTTAACATGCACAGCTATCTCTTTTGTTTGTACCATTCTCTTTTCTAACTTGTCCCACGATTCTAATGTGTTTTCTCCCCACCTTTCATTATATGAACAATTAATACTTGCATAGTTACACGTACATCATAGTTTCATTCTCTTTTATAATAACTATATACTCACTAAGCTACGATACACATCATAGTTCTTCAAAACTAATGGCATTTGCCAAGGAGATGCCTCATGCCCAAAATATTATCTTGCTTGGATTTTTTAAAATAAAACAGTGTCCACCTAGGTCGCAACCTTATCCTGTATCTGACCAAAACACTCTAATTAAAATGGATCGAAAGTTTAACAAAGTGTAGGTCACTAAGCAAACATATTCGTATCTTTTGGTCATCCACCAATTTTGTCTATGCTTGTAATACTTAGTATTCATTTTACGAGATACGGGTCCATATTTGAACCTGAAACTTCTATAAGTTGAATTGGCATTTGCGGCCAAAAAACTATATATAAGGCAATTGGCGATCCCCTCTTCTCTCAAACCCCAAAAAGCCGCTTCCCCATAGTAAGAGTTTTCTTTGTGCGTATAATGCCGTGTGTAACTTTGCAATTTCAGGTCAAATAAACTATCCCGCCTGTCATAATTTGAGGAAATGAATTTAGGTCTGATAGTACATTAGGGATCACATTGATCAAAACAATTAATATAATTGTTTTTAGTTGTTGACAAATCAAATAATTTTGTTATATGTTGTTTTAAGGTCGGCAATATCAGTCAGTAAAAGTTCGTTCATATTAAAATCGCAAATGGTCATAAAAAAAAAAACAAAGTCGCAAATAGGCTAATTAGTTTAGTTTGGAGTTTCAAAAATACGTTACGACACTAGATAGCACACCACAATGCATAGTGATACAGTCTTGTAACCCAAAAACTATCATTCCAATTTGGTTACTTAACCTAACGCAGCTACTAGAACAAGGTAATAATAAGGAATGACCAGTAAAAATGCAACACTTTAACGTGAATTTAAAAGAGGTAACTTGCTTTTTGCTCAGAACTATAAATGATCCTAAATCAATAGCATCTCTTTCACTACTTTGTAGAAAAATAAAAAAGAAGAAAAGAAGGAGACCCCAAAATGAGCTTCAACACTGTTAAGAATAATGTAAACTTGCACCATGAAAATTGTGAAAAATATGAGTAGCTAGTTCGATCAATATAAGTGCATTTGTTTGGCAGTTAATGCTATGGTTGCAATTGCAAAATGGCTTGAAGATTTTGGTCAAAAAGTTGTACGTACATACATGTCTGAAATACTGATAAGAAGACTGATCACAAACAGCTTTTTAATTAAGAGATTTCTGATGGCTTGCTTTGGAAGTAGCCATATTGCCCTCCTTCATGCTACGTGAATACTGAATACTACTCCCTCTATATGTGATTATTATGTGTTGTTTTGGAAGTATCTTTGTCGGTTTTGAATCACTCGCTCAATAATATAAACCACTCTGATTTACATTAATACAATTTCGATTTTATTTATTACACTTTTCTTTAACAAAAAACAAAAAATTATCTCTCACATAGTCACATGGACCCTATTTTTTCTACAGAATTTATTTCTTTCTCCGTCACAAAGTACTTTTAGGAGATTTCAATTTGAGAAATGTAGCGAGTAAATTAAGGCGACACGGTCTAAATAGTAGAGTAGTAGTAGCTACAGGCCAGCAGCATGATAGACTACTGATGGTATCAGTTTGTTTATTATTGTGCATAAACAGCCAACAGACGTTACATCCATGCAATTGCTACTTACGTACCACATTCATTTGAACTGGGAGTACTGAAAATTTTATATAAATTTATATTTAATTTAATTTTTTATTTAATTTAATTTTTAATGGTTTGTTTTGGTCAGTCGATATGATATTGCACGAGCGGCCCAGAATACACGCTGACCAGGTGCTGCTCCCCTACACCCCCCTATGTATGGAGTATGGACCCCTTTTGCCTTCAAACCATCTAATTTTGCACTCGGCCCAATATTATATCTCCTTTCGATCTCATCTTATTTCCCCTCAATAATAGAGGCCACAAGTGGGTTCTTCCCGTTTGGGTTCGGTTCCAATCACTAGGTTTGGGGTTTCGGGGTGATAGGGAAAGAGAAATGAAGTTGGCTGAAGTCGACTGAAGTCGACTGAAGTTAGCATAACTGAAATGAAGTCTGTTGAAGTAGTTGAAGTAGGAACTGCATGTAATAATATCAAGCACAAATAAACAACAGAGCCTAGGCGGAATATTATTGGGTTCAATTTAGGCCAATTAGTTCTAGACGGACTCGTATGATTTGATTTATACTCTTGAAAAGTTTTGAATCACGATGCTCTTTATTTAGATTTAAGCTTGCCTCTCTAGGTTTCTTTGGAAGTCAAGTCAAATGAGATCATCTTTCACTAAATTAGTAAAGATGAGAATGGAAAATGATATTGCACTTCCCAAATTCAAGTTTTGAATAAAGGACTATAAGCTAGCTCTAGTGCCTAGTGAGACTATTTGATGAATTCATCACCTGATTGACATATGACAATGTCAACTATCTCAACTTATTAAGAAGGTACGAGCTTGTCTCCAACTTATAAATCACACAAAGTTGGTTGAAAATTGTTGAGCCCGTGAACAACCTACATGTGAGTGGATGCGTTATCTCACATTGAAATTACGGGGTGATAAATCCCACATCAAAAGAATTTGAGAATTGAGACCACATTATAAGGTTAAGGGATTACTCCCCTCATTGCCATATGGTTTTGAGATGAAACCTCCTTGGCCTTGCATTGTGATGTGGACTTGCACTCCCCATGGCGGAGCGCTACTCCCTTCATTGTCATATGATTTTGAGGTGAAATCTCCTTAATAATCTTGTGATGTGGACTTGCACTTTCCTTGATGGGTGCGATCCAGACCCGTTTGACAAAAATAATACGAGGACATAATTTGAAAAAATAAATTGATAAAAAAAATAAATAAAATTTGATTCCCTTAGTTACAGAGGTAACTGGTAGGATAAATTGT
This sequence comes from Bassia scoparia, assembly GCA_008642245.1. Lineage (NCBI taxonomy): Eukaryota > Viridiplantae > Streptophyta > Magnoliopsida > Caryophyllales > Amaranthaceae > Bassia > Bassia scoparia. The sequence continues at coordinate 28,096 of SNQN01001507.1, forward strand.
GTGATTTAATTAAACAATAGTTATGCATGAAAAATATATGGATTCGTTACATGTCCACACTATGCTATTTTATTTATTAAAAAAAAGTCATAAGGTATACGGAGTATATGAAGTATTCGTTGTACATGAAACAACAAAGATTGAAAWACAAACAATAAGGATCACAACTCACAAGTGACACCCTTCATGATAGAGGTAACGAGCAAGTGCATGCATGGTATAATTTTATTTTATTTTTATTGCAAACGAACAAAATAAAAAACGAATCAAAATTTGAGTGTGGTTGTACTACATTATAGTGTAACGTTAAATTAAACAACATAACGATTAATCAAACTAAACTGAAAATTTATAAAACAGCATCCTTGTTGGATAAATTGTTAGAACATTATTATAATAGGAAGAGTAAGTCAGTGACTCACTGAGTTGGGTTAGAGTTTAGTGCAGTGAGTTGGGAATAGGTTTCTGTYTTTGCCAAAAACGGATAAACATAAAAACAGCAATAAAACCTTTCTGCTCTTCTCAGCTCCTATACTGTGCTTTGCCCACTTCACGGTTGGATGTAGTGGATAGACGGATCAGATTCAAAGATCACATGAATGTTTTTTTCTTTCATCTACCTTGAGTTTTACCGTCTCTCGACAAGAATGGACAACCTTCTACACGAGTACGTTTTGCAAATCCACCAACATCCTTTTGGGACTTGTTTTTCTATTCTCAAATCTTCAAGGCTCAATCTCGATACACTTAATAAGGCTTCTCTAATTCCTTAACTACTTGAGCAAACTTCACTATTACGAGACATAAATCAAGCGATCATATAATATATTGCACTTAACAAATAAAAATATAATACTGAATGAGGGGTCCCAACATTTTTTCAACCGAGACATAAGGGTTGTTCTTTTCAACTTATTTGTACTTATCTGAACTTATTTGAACTTATCTTATTTTATCTGAATTATTGAACACATTGATTACTAAATTAACTGAACTTTAGTGATACTAATTATTTGAACTTATTGTTGAGAGGGAAAAGAAATGATTATACTTATAGTACTTATCTGAACTTATCTTATTGAATAGTAACTGAAAAAAAAATAAAGCACAAGTTAAATAAGAACAGGTCCTGATAATCTTAAAATACATGAATTTTTGTAATCACAATTTCGAATCATTGATGTTCTATATCTATCCTGCGCTGTTGGTTAGTCATACGACCAGTCACTTAGACGATAACATAGAATTATACTCTGAGCTCATGCTTGTTTTTTTTAAATTATTGTTGTTACGGACTTTTCTTATATTCTTTATTATTATTAAACATCACGTTTTTGTTTATGACGTCTTTTGAATAAATTCTTCGTTACATAAAGAACTGTTAATATTGGACTTTTTTGTCTGTTTTAGTTCATATCAATTTCTACATTAGTAGTTTATTTCAATTTAGCTTCAACCTCATCTTGGTTAACCGTTCAATCAAACAAGTCTAATAAATATGGCTAGAAGTGTGCAATCTACAACTACTTCGGCATATGCCCATATCTGCATCAGTTGTATCATCTTAACTATGAGACAATAAATCATCCCATGCAAACTAGTAATTCGGACTAAATCTATACCGCTACAAGACAAATAAAATCATTTTAGTGATTGGAAAATGTTGGTCAAAAATTCACACATCGAGGACGCAATGGGATTAGGTGACTGAATTAGGTTGTAATTGGATCCATCACTATAGGCATGGTGGCTAAATTCTAACCATAGCAAATTTGCAACTAGACCGGTTAAGTGGATCACTAAAATGCAACAAGTATATTTCTGTGACAATTAAGTGACAAAAAAACTAGTTGTCATTATTGTCACTAATTGCAACTAATTGTAATTGTCTCTAAATGTTCACCATTCTTATTCATGCCTGACCTTTGACTGGAGTCGATTCCGTTACTAATTTTCACTAGATGACTGTGCATAAATATTTAGTGATTTCTATCTTGTTAAGCTGAGCCGATTGACGAATAAACGATATCGAACCCTTGAGCTTGCTCGAGCTCGTTGGAGTTACTAATATATGAGGACCTTATTAGAAACTTTCTCCATCTTTTAACAACGCTTAGAATTAGAATAAGGAGATATATATTAATCCAATACTAAATTTCTCATATTATAAATAGCTACAATTACAAAGCCATCACATACATGATTAAAGAATTTTACCTAATGATTAATGTACTTCCTTTCGTATACGAAATAAAAATAATAATTGACTTTTTTACGCACTTTGAAAAAGAGATTTTAACATAGATAACAAATAAATTAATCAAATAATTTTAACAATCTAACTTATCATCCTATTCATCATTGTGTTAAATATTATTTTAACTAATTTCTCGTCACCAATTTTTAAATATCTTCTAAAACAGACGTGAATAAGTCAATTAATTTACATTTTATTTCTTTCACGACATGGAAAACTCAGAATGAACCAACAAATTTGTGACCATTATAAAATAGAAGTAAGGGATAAAAGAAACACGCACAAATTGAAATATCATCGAGATCCATTTGTCGGGCCGATATATGAACAGAAATATGATATAAAAATGACCCCATGCATACGTTTTGCATGGCCATTTATAACTTTTTAAAAATCTCAAATAGGGATTGGCCAATAATTAGATCATGAATAATCATTAAGGAAAAAAGAAGTGGGGCATGTGGAACATGATTGCCTTTTTTTGGAGAGCAAATTGGATTATGTTATTTTTTTTAAGTTCTAATTATAATGAAGTTAATAATAGTAATAAAATAAAACTAACATAAATCATTTAGGTTTTTATAGTGTTTTTCATGTACATTGTACATATAGATTCATTAAAGCTCCCATCTAGTAAAGGTATAAACATTTTCTTCAAAACCGATTTTTCATTAATCATTTAGGTGGTAAAAGATTGTAATACTATCATGTTTCTTATGATTAACATCTTAGTTAGAGTGATGAAAACGTTCCCTTAGTTGACCTATTTATAAAAATAAAAAAAATACTTTGTAAAGATTATGTGATGAAGTCTTATAATGTTCCTTAGCTGCTTAGGAGTGGTAATTGATGAACTCAATGTACTCTTGCATACAACTAGGAACTCATCATGGTAAAACTTTGTTTAAATAGTAATAGACAATTATCAATATTAATTATTAATAAGTGCATTTCTTTGAAGTTTAAATTCTTTTAATGTTCAAWACTTTTGAAACCTTTTCTTTTATAGTGTCATGATAAAATTAAAGTACTGAGAGATTTCTTGTTGGCTTTAGAGCCAAATTAAGCACGCGCATTACGTACTCACCTTTAAAAAACTGTTTCGAAATTCTAATTCTCTAATATATTATGATAATTAAGTGCGTACAATTTAGATTGATTGGACCTAATAAGGGCCAATATCGAATAAGTTCCAAATTTATAGATTAGTAGAAGAAGAATTAATTTTAAGGTTAATCTTGACTCTAATCACTTCAAATAATAAGTTTAGATCTAATAAGGTGACATGAGTGAACTCAACAGAATGTAATCACTCTCGACTTTTTTTTTCCATGTTTGTCTTCACATCATCTTTTTTTTCTCTAAAACTTCGACTAATCCGAAAAAGTGATTGTGTTAAGGAAGTATAATCTTGCATAATCCTAAATTAAGTGAAAAGAAATTTGATCACTGTAATGTAGTGAAGTAAGAATACTAAGCCAACCATAAAGTAAAATTTATTGATGAAAATTGGTGTTTGATTTAGGGTACTAATATCTTTTTGTTTGCATTACCGAAAGCATCTTTTCATGATTAGGAAAAGGAATATCTGAGGCAAATTAGTAATTACTTGTCTAGGCGTGATGAATAGATTGAAATAGATTAAACTTTAGCTTATCTTTATTCCCCACCTCCCCTCATACTTTTCTTTTTTAACAAAGGAAAGACTAATACATTAAGTCATAAGATATCTATAATGGAAATCAATAACAACCATATATATACATATCGAAATAGATAAAATTAAATTCGACTTTGATAAAACTTATATCACAAGAGATATTTGATAGTATAATCACTTCTCTTTCACATTGGTGCCTCATCATACAACTTTTCACAAGAATCCCTCATACTTTTTTATTTGAAATTAGTTTGCTTGTTGAAGGTCCGATTAAATTAATATCGTTTTAGATTTTCTTATTTTTTGAAAAGGGAGTTTGTGGGCTTTTGGTTAAAAATCAGGTATGAGTTTGAAATCAAATATCAAACTAGGGTGGTGTGGGTTTGAAACTTGATTCCTCATACAGCACCATGTGTGTTGGAAGTGAACATGATCTATCTTTTTTCATACCTAAAATATTGAAATCCTMATAGGCTCATACCTTGGGAGGTTTGGGTATGAGTTTTAAAAATTATAATTTTACAAAACAAATACGYGGCTTATCTTTTCTGCAAGGTYATTAAAATTATTTTGGTAATTTTTATAATATACTYATATGAAAAAAACTAATAAAAGAAAACCTCTGTAATTCTGAACACACCATTTCAYTTAACTATTGCACTATTAATCATCTTCACCTTAATCAATAATAGACTTTTATATACAAGGAAAAATATAATCATAAAATTATTTTTATATTATGGAGGTAGTATATCATTTTTATAAATTTTATAACTATACAGTTAGAAATATATTGATTGATTTTTTTTTGTTTCAACAAGTACGAAAATAGAAGTGGAAGTTTTTTTTTTAATATGTGAAAGTGTTAAACAGGTCTGGATCGTACCCACCACAACCCACGAGGAGTACACATCCACCACACAAGACTAAAGTTTCACCTCAAAACTATATAATAATGAGAGGAGTTGTCACTTAGCCTTTTAATGTTTATAGAACTCTTGATTTCCTTCTATGTGAGATTTATTACCACAACACCTTCACATTTCAATGTGGGACAACACTTATACTCACATGAGGTTTGCTCATAGACTCAACTAGAAGAGTTGAAACCCGAGATCGTAAAAAGCTCAAATATAGTAAATGGAAATTGAAGATGACTTGATTATAAAAAGTTTAAAAAGATAGATAGTAACATACATGATAATGAGATTTTTTTGGTGTTAAGAGAGTTATATAAGGCGGAGATAAGATTTTTGATTGTAGAGATGGAGGAAGATATTTGTAATAAATCACCTTTTGTTGTCTTGCCTTGGTTAGCAAACGTAAATTGCTTTTCAAAGTTGAAACCAAAATTTTTTAGCACTGCCATTTTCATTCTTTCAAGTATCGTTTTTTTTTTATATTTTTTTTTATTTTTTTTACTTTTTTTATTTTTTTTTTAATTTTTGTATCGTTTAGATACGTACGTATGAGTTTACTAAGTTTTTCAATAGAATTTAAAATTATTTTTATTTAAAAATGGAAGGTTAATCTCATTAATTAAAAGTCATACGATATTTAAAATAGAAATCAGTAACAACAGATACGTAATAAAAAGGATCAAATTAAAATCATTTTGACAAAACCTAAAATCTCTATAAGACATGTATAGTACAATCATCCTCTTTCACATCGTTGTTTCTTCATATAACTTTTCGTAAGGGTTTTTATCGAAGTGCAATAGTTTTGAAATAGATCTTCACTCGATTCTTTTGAATGTGTTATTAAACAAAAAACTGTTGTGATCCCGCACTAATCTTCCATCAAAAATTAAGGGTAAATGTTAATATGTAGGCCCTTAGGGCTACATATCACACATGTTCCAAAAAGATCTCACCAAGGAAAAGATGAATTCGATAGAATAGAAAAGTAAGTCTCATACGAAGAATGATAAACCTCACAAGGAGAATGTTAAATCTACGAAGAAAAGATAAAACTCATAAAGAGAACAAAATAGGGACTTATTGTAAATAATTAAAAATACAAGAAAAACAAAGAAAGAGGATGACTTACTATTAACTTTTTAGAAGATTGATGGCATCCCCAAAACAATGGAGGTTGAACAAGTGTTTTTTCGTTTAAGTAATTGGCCTTTTATTAATTAAATGAAAGATGGTTCCTTCCTTTCTATAATACTAGTATTTGATGCACGCGATCCTTGCATTATTTTTTTAAAAAGTTTTTACGTTATGGGGGAAATCATATTTATATATCATAGGTTAGTTGTAAATATATATTATAAGCACGCGATGCGTGTGGTCAGTTTTAAAATTAAAATTAAGCAAATATGTAATTAGAAAAAAAAATCATGTAATTGGGTATAGTTTCAAATTAACAATGGCTGTGAGTTATTATGATTTCAAATTTCGATGCAATTTTTTCCTTTCAATTGAATTTCCGACAAAGAGATTAAATGATTAATTACATTGACATACAAATAGTATTATTGAAATACATAATAAATTAATAGATATTTAATTCAATATGATTTTCAAAAATATTTGCATGCAATGATTATCTGATTTCATGTAGAAAAAATAGTATATGTATTAATGTATTTATATTTGAATTACTAATTAATTAAACTTTTTTCAAAATAATTTGCAATGTTTAAGTGATTCAATGGAATAAATTAGTAATGTAATTAATGTATTTTTATTTGAATGTATTTACATCAATTAATTAAATTTTCTTTTTTATTTAGTACAAAAAGTACAAAAAAATAAAAGAGAATTATATTTTTTAATTAAGGGCAATTAAGTCTTTTACATCATTAAGGGTATTTACGTCTTTTAATAGGGGACACCATTGCTCCCCCCTTGGCTTATATAATACAGATAGTTTGGTTCACTTTCCTTATTGTGAGCGTTTTACAATGATTTGTGCATTATACTTTATTTCAATTTTGACATGTGATACGTATCGTTTATCGTATTAAATTATATATTTATTAACCTATCTTAGTCCTTTAAAAATATTAAACAAGTAGTAAAAGGGCAAGAAAGGGTCAATCCCACAGGAGATTATTAACTATATATACTCAAAATTCAACCTAAATTAAAGTATATACACATAAATACTATATTTACACTACTCGCATATTTACGATTATGGGGGTTTTCGAGTGGTGATTACTTAATATTAAAACTACTCCTAAACTAGTATTTACAAGCACCGACAACTTTACCGATTCTATTTATAACTCTACTTTAATTCAATATTAGCGATAATATATGATTGACCTTGAGGATAAGGACAACATGGAATCACAGGGTCGAAGCCGAGTACGTTTGGGTGTTCTGAGTACAAAAATCATAAGTTCTTCTTATAAATTGTTTTAGTTTTAATTCCTTGTTAATTCCTTTACTACTCTATTGACTATTTTGATTGATTATTAGTATAAATATTCGGTTTGGTTGTTACAATCTAATTGAGTGATTTTGCCGTTTAATTAGTATTTGGGATTGCTTGTGCTTAATTATAAAGTTTACAATTATATGTTGATATTGTAAATGTTTGCTAATTATATGATTTGGCTTAGTTTGTAATCGTATATGAAAGTAGTCCCTATTTATATCGAGTCTGCGATCATGGGCTTAGTTTAAGTTAGAGAAGTAATCTCAATCTAATTACTCTAAACTTTATGTGATTAGATTAATTAGGACTGATGATTCTCCTAATTTATAATGCTGTCATATCTTAATTACATGAATTGCGATTATATTTGTGTAAGTTAGAATGTTTAGAGTCTGTTGAGTCCCTTAGGTTTTGAATGATGAACAAACCATTAAGAAACAGATGATAATTGAGAAAATAGTTGGTTTTGGGAACCAGCCGATTTAGGAATACTTGTTTCCCCAGACAAGTTAATATTTATTGTGAATACATTGAAACTAACTTGTTTGTTACAGGGAATAGCTGAATTAAGATACAAAGCTCATATGCTGGTACAGAACCAGTACGAGCTGTTTCCTTGACTGTTATGCTGAAAAACAGTCATGTATCTTTTATTGCACTTTAACGATGTTACATGTGCAGTAATGGAATGTTTCCAAGACTTGAAGTATGAAGACTTGCATCATGGGAGGAGAACACAAGGAAGAGGGGGAGATTAGCCCGAGTCCAGCTGTCATGCGAGGACAACAACCTGTTTAGTACCAAAGTTTGGCAGTTGGTGGACATCGGCGACCTAAGGGAGGAGAATTGGGAGGCAAAGGATCACCTGGTGCTGGAGCCAAAAGTACCACGTTATATGACGACATTGGCTTGGAACATTAGGGGCTTGGCAAGGTCCTCTTTCAGAAGGAATTTCCTTCATCTAATTGCCACTCACAATCCGGATTTAGTGGTGCTCATGGAATCCAGGACAGGGGAGGAAAACACTGATGCCATTGTACGAACACTGCCTTTTGATAGCAAAGAGCTGGTCCGTCCGGTGGGGTATTCGGGTGGAATTATCATCTTGTGGAACTCCAACAAAATCACTTTTCAAAAGACAAGGACTACTACTCAGAGTATCCATGGCTTTGTGCAGGTACTTAATTCTAATTCTACTTTCTTTTTTACAGCAGTGTATGGTAATCCTAAACATCGAATAAGGCAATTCTTATGGGAAGAGCTAAAAGAGATTGCTAGTTCTGTTACTGGGGCTTGGGCAGTTATAGGGGATTTTAATGCCATTGCGTGTCACAATGAGAAATTTGGGGGGAAGCCACCAAATGCAAGCAAAGTTAATCTCTTTAATTCTTGTATCTCTGCCTGTAATCTTGTTGATTTGGGGTTCTCTGGACCACGGTACACATGGACAAATAGAAGAAGCTCCAACCTTATTATGGAACGGTTGGACCGAGCATTGATAAGCCCTTCTTGGTTGGTTGACTTTCCGGAGTYCTCTGTTACTCATTTGCCAAGGGTTGGGTCAGACCAYTGCCCTATTCTTCTTTCCACGGGRCCACARACCTCTTTTACTCGTTTTCGGGGTTTCAAGTTTGAACCCATGTGGTGCCTACAACCCTCTTTCAACGATCTAATCCATCATGAATGGCCAATCTTGCAAGGGGATGTCCCTCAAAAACTTATGAATCTACAAGGAGGAATCACCATGTGGGCTCATCAGGTGTTTGGAGACATTAAAAGGAAAAAAAGAATTTTGTTGGCAAGATTGGGAGGGACTCAGAAAAGTCTTTGTGATCATCCTCATTCTCACTTTTTGGCTCAGCTGGAAAGGGACCTCTGGAACTGAAGTCAGTTTACAGGGAGGAGGAATGGTTTTGGTTTGCCAGAGCCAGGACAAGCTGGATTGCGGATGGAGATAGAAACACGACCTTTTTTCACAAGGCAGTGCTRATCAGGAGGAAGGCGAACCGTATTGACTATTTGGAGGACAATTGGGGACATGAACTTACAGATACGGCAGACATTGAGAGGCACATCACCAGCTTCTACAAGGGGTTATTCACCACCGAGAAATGCTCCTCCTCCTGGCCACAAGCTCCCATTGTCCCTATACCGGATCAACAACGGTGTGTATCCATAGCACATCTCCCTACTCACAGAGAAATCCGAAATGCAATTTTCAGCATTGGGGCCCATAAGGCTCCAGGGCCAGATGGTTACCATGCCTTTTTCTACCAGAGGTATTGGCATATATTAGGTGAGGAGGTCTCACACTTTATTCAGCAGATTTTCCTTAATAAATCAGTGCCTGCTTCCATTAACCACACAAATATTTGCCTCATCCCGAAGATACCAAACCCAAATTCCATTAAAAACTTCAGACCCATCTCCCTTTGCAATACCYTGTACAAAACCATCACAAAAATTCTGGTTGCTCGGCTTAAACACATTCTCCCATCCCTCATCTCACCCAACCAAAATGCCTTCATCTCCAATAGGGGACCTGATACTAACATGATTGTGGCCACGGAGATTGTGCACTCCTTAGCTAAGAGTAAGGGATCCAAGAGCTGGTTTGCTTTCAAAATAGACCTAGAGAAGGCATACGATAAGCTTGAATGRGATTTCATAAGGGTTGCACTTACCTCCTTCAACTTTGATGAAGATTCAATATCTCTTATCATGAGTGCCATCTGCAATAACCGCACTTCAATCTTAATTAATGGCAAACCCTCTGAAGCCTTTTCTACTTCAAGGGGGATCCGACAAGGCGACCCCCCTGTCCCCCTATATCTTTATACTGTGCATGGAATGGCTGTCCAGGTTAATACACCATGAATGTCAGGTTGGAGCTTGGACCCCTTTTAAACTTGGGCAACGAGGCCTTGAGGTGTCTCACCTTATGTTTGCGGATGACCTCATCTTGTTTGGGGAGGCGAATGAGAGGACCCTGCTTTCATTGCAAGATACCTTGGRCCTTTTCTGTGGTGCATCGGGTCAGTCTATTAACTTCAGTAAGAGTACACTGATTTTCTCCAAAAACACAATCCCTTTCATCAGAGATCTGTTTGAGTCAACTTTACATTGTAAAGCTACAGCAGAATTGGGAACTTACTTGGGATTCCAGCTAAAAGGAAGGAAACCATCAGTGGCAAGTTTCAATTCCATCATTGAAAAATGCAGAGGGAAACTGGCTAGGTGGAAAGCAGATAATTTATCTAAAGCCGGAAGAGTCTGCCTCATCAAATCAACACTTTCTGCTTTACCTGTATACCAAATGTCCTGCATCAAACTCCCCAAAACCACAATTGGAAGGATTAACTCCTTGTGTGCTAATTTTCTGTGGGGGGGAAAGGATAAGAAGGGGCCCCATTTGCTGGCTTGGGAAAAGGTTTGCAAACCTCTTTGGGCTGGGGGATTAGGCATAAGGAATCTGGAGGTGGTTAATGAAGTGGCTCTTATGAAACTATGCTGGAAATTGGTCAATCATCCCCAAAATTTGGCATCCAGGATGCTAGTTTCCAAGTACATTCATTGCAGAGGCCATGCTTTTGGTTTCCAAAAGGGGTCGTATCTATGGAAAGGGCTTAAGAGTGCTTGGACGAAATATCAGGGCTTATGTAAATGGAATATCGGTCGAGGAAACCAAGTTTCAGTGTGGATGGACCAGTGGGTGGACTTCAAGCCCCTAAGGTCTATGTTCAATGGGCCTTTGCCTCTCCACCTTGAGCAGATGACAGTGGACGGTTTGATACAACTGGTTCGTCAGAATTCCGCATGGAATCTTCACGCCACTCTTCAGACCTTATTCTATCCCTAATCAATCCTGGATTTTGGAAAATATCATCTTCTTTCTACTCCTTTCCTACCTTGTCTACCTACCTGATTTCCATTAAATTTGTGAAAGGGTTATCTTTTCAGTTCAAGGCTTTGTATCTCCTTCTCCATTCTTCGCACTGCTCTCAACGACCCCTTCTTTCTACAACCGAAAAGGGGTTATGGTTCCGGGCAAGTAAAGGAGGCTACGCAACAGTTGAGACAGCTTATTTCCTATTCAGCCTGTACTTGGATAATCGCTCCTTCGATAGGAAACCTATGTACAGCTCTGGAATCTACCATGATCTCTCGAGATACACCGATAGTGGAGTATAGGCGAGGAACTTCGGCCTAAGGTTTGGAGTGCACTCAAAGGACGACGGTGCTATCTATATTGAGACCCCCAGAGGGATATACGGAAGCGATAATAGGAAGGGGCGTGTATACATACACTGCAGATCACTACATGGACGTTATGTTGTACAAGGTCCACCACTACGCGTGAGTGGGGAAGACGAGTGGAGTGTATTCCTAAATCGGAATAGAAGGACTTTCGAGCACGTGCCCAGATCATATTCGGCCACTGAGGACTGTGAGTTGGACTTAATGTCATGTACATGGGCTGGAAGGTGAGAGGGTAATTAGGGGAGCGCCCACGGACGCATGCGTTTGATATGTCAGTAATTATGACACGGGTCCCATGGGCAGCACGAGATCTGGGAGGTACTAGGTATTAGTCCCTATCGATGCCAGGATCGATGGGGTGTAAAACAGATGCCCAAAGTATACCACCATCAGCGAGGCTCTGTTGTCAGTCTACGATGCACGGAAGCGAAACGTTCATGTTACATGCGTGCCCTCCTCTCATGCGCCTTGTGATTTAGATGATGAAATTTGTAAATAAGAATTCCGGGTAGACGAGGGAAGCATATGGGATAACATTACCCATGGCAATCCATTTTCCTGTTGTGCTGTATCTATGGAGAGGACGTAATTTGTGGGTGTTCCAGGGAAAATTTACGAAAGCGAGGTGTTAAAATTTATCTCTCATCGGTTTGAATTTCTTCTCCACCTCAAGGACCACAGCAACGTGGTTAATTGTCCCAACGATACCAAGTTCCGCAGTACAGCGAGGTGCAACACATATCTCAGAATTGTAAACATTTTATTCAAGGGAGGCTCAATGGACGGGGTGGAATTTTACTCGTCACTATATGTTTATTTGCGGCATAACCTGTCAACACAATCAGGTCCTCATTAATGTGGATGGGGCTTGGGATAAAAACACGGGTAAAGCGGGCATGGGGGGCAGGAGTTAGAGATTTCAAAGGGGTTTGGCAAAGGGGACTTCTAAAGGGTGGTTATTGTGACACAGCAATCCTAGCTGAGTTACTTGCTATTAGGCTTGCACTTTTTTATCTTGCACCTTTATGGCAACATGTTATAATTGTTACGGATTGCTCGGAAGCAGTGGACTGTATTTCGAATCCGAAGGTGACTGATCATCAGTATATGACTGTTATTCATGATTGTAGGGAGCTCCTGCATCAACATAAGGATGTCCAACTGATTTTTAAAAGAAGAGGAGCAAACATGCTTGCGGACCTGCTAGCTAAGAGGGAAAAGGAAGACCTAGACTGCAATGATGACATTGTGTTTTTGATGATGTACCAGGTTTTATTCGTGATTTAGTCATGGCTGAAGTAGACCTTTTTGATGCCAATGTAGGCWTGGATTTGTTTAATCACTCCAATGCGTTTGATGTAACTTAACTTTGTTGTGTGATGGCAGAGCTTTATATAGCTGCCATGTACTCTGTTTTTCGGTTTGTTTGACGTTTAATATAATCTGCCCTCTTTCTACCAAAAAAAAAAAGAAGTATGAAGCCTTTCGAAGACATTCGAAGAAAGAAGCTGTGCTCAAAATTGAAGTATTCAAAGGAAGATTCAAAGTCTTGAAGATTACATGAAAATTAGAAGAAATGCTCCTCAAAGTTTAAATCTAGGAATTCATGTAATATGCTCTGTAGTGTGATTTAATAGTTATAGTTTAAGTGCTTTAAGTGTTCTGAGTATGGTATGAATTTTGGTACAAAGTTTGGAACAGAATTCATAACATACTCAATTAAGGAACCAAGCTGGGGAACCAGCTGTGTTCCTGAATGGAATTATGGCTGCAATTTTGAAAAAGAGTTTTTCTAAAATATTTTTAATAGGATATTTTGAAAAAGATGTTTGCAGCTGGAAATATAGATGAGAATATGAATATTGCCTTAAACCTTGGAGTATATATCTTGCTCGATTATTTCCTTAAAGGATTAAATCGAACAAGATAAATACTTTCCATAAATCTCATCTTGCCTTGATTGGCAAGTATAGATTTATGGAAACTAGGGTTTAGGTCAATATACATATAAATACTCATCTATACTTCTAATTCTATATATCTCTCCACGGATCAAAATAGTTTAATACTTTGAGAGAAAAACACAAAAGCACAAGAACTTTACTTTGAGTC